>OMNZ01025854.1:11235-40974 GCA_900303255.1 Lesueurigobius sanzi | reverse complement strand
ATACGCAATAGAGATGATGTTGTTTTGATGAGTTCCAATTAGACCTCTTTTTTTGTTTCCAAAAAGGCATCAGACTTGTCTAAATGTTATTCGAAACTTTCATATGCCACAGTAGAACTTTGTGGCCATCATGCACAATGGTACTTTTGAGGTAGAAAGAGCACCAGCATCATCAAAACAACATCATCTCTAACTATTGCGTATGGGGCTGGACCCATCATGCTTTGGGCTTATTTTGCAGCCAGTGGCCCAGGGAACATGTCACGGTTAGAGAAAGAATGATTTAAATGAATTTCCAACAAATTCTTGGTGGAAAACGCAACACCATCTGTGAAAAAGTGGAGGCCTTCTCCAAATTCCAAATGGATAACAATCCTGAATCTCAAAATCCACAATGGACGACCTCTAGAGGTGCTGTCTGAAGGTTTTCCCGTGACCTACACAGTCTCCTGACATAAACATCACTGGAAATCTGTGGATAAACCTTCAAAGATCAGTGTGTTCAAGACAGGACAGAAACCTCTCAGTTCTGGAAGACTTTTGTTATGAAAAATGGGCAAAAATCCCTCAAACTAGAATTGACACACTGTCAGCAGCTAAGTGTTTACCAGCTGTGAAACTGGCCAAAGTGGGGGTTACATGGTATAACTCTGCAGGGTGTGTAAACTTTTGCACCAGCCTTTTTTCCTTTAAAATTACTTTAAAAATTAGAATAAACTTCATGCCTTTGGAAATTCATTTGAGCTTGCCCTGGCTTCTTTATTCACAATAATAGAAATTTTCATCTGGGGTGTGTAGACTTTTTATACCCACTGTATATGCCAGAGATTCTGATTTCTTTCTACTAATTATTCTATTCACACATTTTATTGTTTTGTTTTTAAGATTACTATTTGAGCTACTGTGACAATGCAATCTCCCTTGTGGATCAATAAAGTCTGCCAGTGTAAAGCTGAGTAGGATCAGTGGTGCCTGCACAGTTTGAGAGGCCCTGCTCTCAACAATTTCCAACAAAAGACTGCATCGGGAAAGGTGAGGAAATTTATGATTCAGACTATTTAATACACAGAGGCACCACAAGGTACAGGACAGCCATTAAAGGTACATTTATGCATCAGATTATTTTCAAGAAAAATGGAACACAACAATGCAGTATGTAAAGGCTTATCCACTCATTAGGCCATCATCACAATGACAATAGTGAGGACTAACAGTAACCAGCGTGAGCTCTCACAGCCCTCACCACTTCCTTTAGGATTTGGAGTTGTTGGCTTTCTCAAGTACGTTTCAGAATAAACTATGTACTTCTCCAGACACATCCGGACCTTCAGCTGTTCAATCAGAGCTGGGTAACCAATCTCCACAACACTCACTGTGTCAACATCATCATCTTCCTTTGCGTCTGTGATAGTAACTGCTTTGGCTGTTGGGGCCCCTGGACGGGCCCCTGGACTGACCTCAGATGGCTTTGGGAAGGCACTGGTTGTAGGCACTGCAGTTGTTGAGTTGATTGCTGTCATGTTCCTGGTCATGTTGCTGGAAACAGGAGAGACAGAAGTGGTGGTGGTGGATGTTGTGGTGATAGTGGGAGGAGTCTTGGTAGTCAGCGTGCTTTTCTTTGGAGGGGGAAGGAGGTCTTTTCTTTTCATGCATGTGCTCATAAAGCGCTCATAGTTTTCTGGAGGTACCTTGTCTCTACTGAAGTTATTGTCATCAGGCGACTTCAGACCATATCTTCTGTACATGTAGTAGTTGTAGTAGCGCTCCTCCTCAGGACTATGGAAGTGGAAGTGTGGACGGGGAAACCTCCCAAGCCCATATCCCAGGGCCATACCAGCCACAGCACCCCCAGCTGCTGCCATCACTGCACTGCGGCCGAAACCTTTGGATTTCTCAGAAGGGACATAGCCCATAGCTTGAACTGTGCGTGAGTATGGAGAGCCCCTTCCAGGAGTATAACCGCCATAGCTGGTTCCATAGTGAGGGCTCAGGATGTGGCCATTTGGGTTTTGGTTCACGTACCCTCCATGCCCAGGGTACCCTCCCTGTGCTGGATATCCTCCACGCCCAGGATACCCTCCCTGTGCTGGATACCCTCCCTGTGCTGGGTACCCTCCATGCCCAGGGTACCCTCCCTGTGCTGGATATCCTCCCTGTGCTGGGTACCCTCCCTGTGCTGGATATCCTCCCTGTGCTGGGTACCCTCCCTGTGCTGGATATCCTCCACGCCCAGGATGCCCTCCCTGTGCTGGGTACCCTCCCTGTGCTGGATACCCTCCCTGTGCTGGATATCCTCCCTGTGCTGGGTACCCTCCCTGTGCTGGATACCCTCCCTGTGCTGGATATCCTCCCTGTGCTGGATACCCTCCATGCCCAGGGTACCCTCCCTGTGCTGGATACCCTCCATGCCCAGGGTACCCTCCCTGTGCTGGGTACCCTCCCTGAGCTGGGTACCCTCCATGCCCAGGGTACCCTCCCTGTGCTGGGTACCCTCCCTGTGCTGGGTACCCTCCCTGTCCCCCTGTTCCTCCCAGTCCTGGAGCTGGTTGCTGTGGTGGCCTTTGGTTGCGGTGACCTCCAGGTGTGTCTTGTTTCTGGACTGAGCTGCCTCGGTTATACAGATTGGGGTTTGATTTGAAGTCATCTTTTGGCTTTGGATTCTTTTTTTTATTTAAAATTTTACTAAGGATTCCTCCTTTTTTACCGGCCAGTGCGACATGACAGCTCACCATAACAGCAGCCACACATAAGAGAACTGCGAGCTTCATCCTTTCACTGGAAAAAATAATTAAAAATAAATGTATAAATATAATTTTATGTATATCTTTGGAATGTTGACTGGTGAAAGGTATTGTTTTTTTTACTAAGATGCAGAGAATATTGACAAATTGCATGCAGCTACAGAGGCTGACAAATGGCAGATGTCCTTATGCCATGCTGCTTTCTAGGCCAAGTATTCAAATGCCAAAACATGCAAAACATAAATCAGCAAAGAAAGCGTAAATTTAGTTGACAGTACTCACAAAGTTAATCCATGAAAATATTGTACGCAGTGAAATACGTAGTAGGACCCACTGGCATGTGCGTCCACAACTCAACATAACACTGAGATCAAATTCGCAAGTGGAACTATTTTGGTCAGACCCGTGTCCGAAACACCACCGAAATACCGTGTATGTGCACGTGATCAAGTGAATAACAGCGCCATCTCTGGTGCTAGCACCGTGGCTCTCATTACCATTACCTCATAAAATATTTGACCTTTCAGTCCAGATCCAGATCTAATTGGGACTTAATCGGGTTCGGGAAATGTAAAAATAGACCAAAACTGTCTGTCTGGGTATAAACTGGGTCTTTTCCATAATAAAAACAAAACCATCACCCGTACAAATACACATCATAAACAAAAGAGTGCACATGAAGTATGGCATAATTTTAATAGCGACTTCTGGTTTCTTCTTCAAAGCCACTCATGTTCCATTTTATACTCATTTCATGGTGAATGTATCCTTTACCTTTATCGAGCAAAGTGTACAGATGAATGAACAAAGAAATCATATTATAGTCTCGAGAGCTACACAGTGAATTACCAGAGTAGGTCTATATTTTTGTACATCAATCTGAAGTTGATTTACAAAAGTATTGAGTCTACCACTCTAGCAGCATCTGAACTTTCTAAGAGTGTGAGCAGAGATGTTAAGTGTATGCACTGTGTAGCAAAGAGAACTCCTCACAACCATAACAAACTTTTTACACACAGAGGTACATTATGAAAAAGTGTGCAGGAGAATATGAATTTAGGCCCACCAATGAAATGAAGAGAAAGGAAGTAGACATTCAACCTAAAAAATGTGCAGACGTGATGATCCATCCCCAGAACAGTGAGCACAATGCCGTTAACCTTAGGCACAGACAGTATGTAAACACAATCTCCCACCTTTAAATTAATCCTTTCTTTTTATGGCACAAATTATGGAAAGAGCCGGACACAAATCTGGAGCTCTACTCCCCAAAAATGTGTTGAGACAAACAATGATGGTATAACAGTGGTGCTTAACTGTGGGTCAGAAAGAGTTATTTTGATACTAATGTTAGTTGTATCTGATTATTTAATGCTCATTCAACTATACATTGAAAAAAACACTATTTGCATTCTATATTATATTATATTATATTATATACTAGATTCAGTTCTTATTTGGGTCGGGCTTGGCATTGTAGATGAGTGCTGACCCCATTGTAGTTAAGAACCACTGGCATGACATTGAATTTCCAAACATTCTTCATGGGAATCTTTCATAACCTTAAAGAGCTTCATATTTAGGACAGCTTAATAGAAATGGGACAGGTTAATACCATTTTATATACATTTATGTCTGCCATAATACCAAAAATAATCTAGTTAGGGAAATATTTTCCACAATATAACTTTATGGACAACATCAAGTATTTTCTCCTTTCAGTTTTTAAATATTAGCATGGTGTTTAAAATACAAAACATAGACCATGTTTCAGATTAAAACCTGCATTTGTTGCAGATGCTCCGCTCAAAAGCTCAACAGCTGAGGAGCCAATTGTAAACTTTTACCACAGATGCTTCTCTTAGGGAATGAGTGCTTTTTGAATAAAATCTAATTTTGAATCAAGCAGCAAGCCTCAGTTTGCCTCATTTTAGGTCTGTCCTTATAAATGTATAGGACAATGCTCCAGCTGATACGTTCAAATTGTTAAATATATCTACTATGTGTTTTATTGTCTCACATCAGCTGGATTCGAAACTATAATTTATTGAACTAAAAACGTTCAATAAAGATCTGGAAGCAAATCAGTAGACTGTTAAGTCTACAAATAAAAATAAAATTACAAGAGAAAACTTGAAAAATTCAAGAGAAATGATCTTTGCATAGCAAACTATACAGAGGAGCTGCTGCTGCTGCTGCGATGTAAGAGATACAAATATACAGTATATTTACACATTTACATGAGGAGGAGTGAGAGAAGGCCTTCTGGGCCATAACAGAGGCCATTCATTGGATGTCAAAGAAAATTCTGCAGTGACGGTAGTCCACCGGTCAAGACTCTTCAGGTCAGCCACAGAATGAGCAACAGAATGGAGTGCATGTACAGTATGAGACGAGGCTCAAAAAAGGGATTCTCCTTAGGATTTACCCCATTATTTGAACGGTGAAACTAGCCCATATGGTGAATGGAGTACAATAAACCACAGGCCCCTGCCCCACAAAGAGCATTTACTGGAACAGTTTGGGGACCAAACTGCCCAGTGCCTTGTCCAGTGTAGACCATTTCTGTATCACATTTCCCTCAGAGGTTTCCAGTGATCTTCAGACACCATTGGCGCTCATCTTGCTCTTGTGGGACATTTCTGTTGCAGCTTTTGCCTGTTAAAACAAACAAATAAAATAAGTTAAAAGGTACTGCGTGAGGATGAGTGCTTCCATAGGCTCAGTGTGGTAGATATAAAAGTGCTCTCAAAGACAGGGCCGTCACATAAACCTGGCTGACACCGTACAGTGTTAATGTAGAGGTAAAGCAAGAAATCGAGGCACTCAGTGTGTAGAAAATAGACTAAAATTTAATTACATGGACAACGCCAACGCGTTTCCACAAGCGTCTTCATCAGGGCATCGTGAGGACACGGTACGGTCTCAGCAAGGTTTTTCTACTTGTGCAAATAAAATAAGTTCTTAACAAAACAAAAAGGAGCTTACTGGTTGGGAATTGGTGTAAACACTAAGTGACAAAAATCAAAGCCAGGAAGAACTAACTGGATTACATAATCCCAACGAAGCCATTGGTTTTTAGAAATGACAACAGTTCATGGGATGCTTTAACCATTATATCTGAACACAAATATATTATAAATAAAATATGAATTTCCAAAAACTGTCCAGCACTTAACAGTATAGCAGTTTTATATTGTTTTATAACCTATAATTTAGTTTTTTTTTTTTAAGTAACCGTTCCTCTATATTTTAGGCACATAATGTTTCTTTGGAGTTTCTTACCTGAAGGACTTCAGCTGGAGTGAGAGGTTTATCAGACAGTGCAGGGGCTTTATCTCTCATCTCTTCCACCTGAAAAGTCAGCGTTGAATTATAATCCAGAGATGAATTGTATGAATAAAAAGGTTTCCGAGTGGAAGCACTATGGCATTACTAACCGGTCTGTCTTTAATTATGAGAGCAGGGTCTTTCAGAATATCTGCACTGACTGAAGACTGGTTTGTCTCCATCTTGTCGACTTGAGGTGGTGGGTTAGTCTTCTGCACAGAGCAACACAACACATACCATTAGTGTTACTAAGTTTCTCCATTTATGAAATACTAGAGGTCAACATGGTTTGAGTGATGGAAAAGTACCTCTAGCTTGGGAACGGGAGGGATAACAGGAGGCTTTGGTTTGAGGTCCGTCAGGTACATGGCTCTGGACAGCAGTAGAAGTGAAGGTGGGACGTTTTCTTTTAGATGCAGGTCCAACCACTAAGAAAAAGTAAGTACAAATACTGTAGCAATTCATCTGGCGCTGATTGTTTTACTGTTTGTTTGCTTTGCACGGATGAGATCACACACCTGCTGTATTTGTTGTCGAAGCTGGTCAGTAGTGAGCCCCAAAGACCTCATGCCACGACTACGGCAGGCAGCTTGGAGCTCCGACACGCTCATGGCTGCTACGCCTTCCGCCGCAATCATCTGACAAAACAAGAATACATCAGTGACGCTGCTCTACTAAAGCGAGTCAACTACATTTACAAACTGACCTCATCATCGGACTTGATGGCTCTCAGTTGCATCATCAACTGAAATCGTAGCAAGTTGTTGGTGCCTATGGGCTGCAGTTCCAGAAGTTTACACAGAGCAACCAGCTGGGGGCGCTCCAGATGCTCCAGAGTTAATTCATCCTCGAACAACTTGGAAAATTTGACGATGTCCTTGGTGGTAGGCTGCTCACCTGTGCCTCGCACCTGTGAAATAATAATTAAGCTTCACTGTAAAAGCTGAGACTCCATTTTAAGATTTAATATTTCACACTTCTACCTACTTTCTGTACATATGTAGAGAAGCGCTGAGCCTCATCCTGCGTCTGAGCCTTAGCCTTGTTCCTACGGGCCATTTCAGCAATGGTCTCCTGGAGAAACTTGGCCAGTTCAAGCTTAGCAGCCAAGCCTTTTTTCTGCTTCTCCTCCTACAGAAAAGAAAAACATACAGTATATAAAGTATAAGTAAAAAGTTTGAAAATTAACTGAAATGTAAAAGTGATAAACTGCGCATATGTGTCCCATGGATGTACTGTATGTGAACCCACCAATATAAGACAATACTCCAAACCTACGCCCTTGCAGTCAGGTCAAACTCTCTGCCTTTTCTGTTGTGGCCCCAAACTCTGGAATGAGCTGTGACTTTAAATAAGAACTTGCTCCCCCTTAACCCCTTTTTAAAACACTTTAATAACATACTTATTCAAACTTGCCATTGACTCCTTCTGAATATATTGTTTTGATTAATTGAAGTGTTTCCTTTTGTTAGATTGGTCTGTGTAAGTTCTCAGTCGTACAGAAGTTGTCCATCATAGGCAAAGATTCTTCACTCTTCATCTGTACTCCATAGTTTTTTGTTAGATTGCTTTAATTTGTTGTTGTATTGTTTTTCTACTCTGTGACTATGATTGTATGGGTTGGAAAGCACTTTGGTGTGTGACTTTTATGGTTCGCTGTCAAAACAATAGCTGACTCTTTAAAACAGCGCCTTGATGCCCCTTTGCTCCTGTACTGGTTTAGTTAGAACAGCTTTTACCATGTTGTAGTACTGGTTTGACTGTCAAGCATACAGTTGACCAAGGCTAGTACTGCTTTTGATTCCTATTTAATGCTGCATCACATGATCACATGCAACTTAAGTCAAACACCCCTCATTGAACTGCCACTTTAACGTGGTGGGGGATTGAGTGATCCAGAACAGGTCCTAGCCCACTCATAGGAGCACTGCAGGGCCATCCTGCCATGGAGCAACCACCTGCAGGAGCTGATGCAGAGTGATTCAAGAATCTTAGACTACTGCACTGCAATCCAGCAAAAAATAAGCAGAAGAGAACAAATGGATGAAAAAAGTCAAACGAAAAGCGACAGTATCATCATGCCAAGGTTAAAAATTGAGAAGTGCGCTATGTAAATACAACCGAGTATAGGGAAGGACAGAATAGATTAGATGCTGCGGCGCATAAGGTAAAGGTGTTGCACTTGGAGGCTGGACAATGTGCCGGCCTCAGCATCGTGAAACAGATTCCCGACATTTTTCTGCACACTTCTCATGACTTTTCACAAGAATCAAATGAATTTGCCATTCATCATATTGGGTCATCAATGTACGTTTATCATTATGGCACACAATCGGGTTTACTTCTTTATGTGGGTGCAGCGTTTTAATGGTCAGACAAGTGCAATGTTTTTAGGAGGTCTTTGGGTCCCGTACTGATGGTAATAAACCTTTCCTGGATAAGACATCCAGGCTTCTGCTTTTTGTCTCTCAGACTCCAAAAAAATCTTTCATCCGATGTACACATTAAAAGAGTCTACCTTTTTGGATTCTGTCTCAAAGGTTGAGGGCAGCATCTCTGGGAAGAGCTTCAGAACAACGGGAAGAAGAAACTCCATGAAGGGGACGATGATGAACACCATGAAGGGCACCAAACGGAAGAGATCAGCACAAGTCCTCATGAGCTGCACACAGAGAAAGAGCTTGGACCTTTAATGCATCCTAAACATGTGCACTGAGCTGGAGTCAAAAATAGCTCAAATATAATTTTACCACTGCATGTGCACAGCATGTGGCAAACTGCAAATTACACGTCTGTTTACAATAAGGTAACAATACGATACTGTAATAATCTAATATAAACAAGCTTATTATTAAAAGTTGGACCTACCCTCCTCCTTTCCCTGCGTGTAAGTAGCTGTCCGTGCAGTAGTCTCCACCCCATCCTGCACGCAATGTTGATGTCAATTCCCAGTAACCGGAAGCCATTGTAGTAGTGTTTCAGCTCATCCACAACTCTGTGGTACAGAGACTTTTTAACCAGTGTCCTCTCCACTGCTGGGGGGACTGCAGTGGCTGTGGGTGTGGAGACAGGAGCAGGTGATGCTGTGGACTGTGAAACGATCCCTGAATCCTTTTTGGCTGTAGATGCATCCTGAGCAGGGGCGGCAGTGGACTTACTGTCCTCCGGGTTTATATCCTGGAGCCTGACGCCCGAGGAGTGCAAAGAGCGAGCAAAAAGGGTTGCTCTATGACCAAGGCTGTCACTGTGCGAACAGTTGGAATAGAGGTACCGGGAGTGTCTGGGAGAAACCACTGCTAATTTGCGGTGGGTCGGTTCTATATGGAGATAGGTTTTGGAGGACAGAGAGGAGCAGCTGGGTCTCTTGGATAACAAATATGATCCCCTGCAAAGAAAAAAAACTGGTTACACACATTAAGTTTTGTCTGTTACCAATACTTAATTGAAAAGTACAGATGACAGAAGAAAATTAAATACTTTAATACAATATCATTAAAAAACTATATAAGAAAAATGTGTAATCAAAGTGAAACCGATAAGGCCAGCATACCCCAACAGTAAACCAATGAACATTTTAAATGCCAAATACTCAAGTTGGCATTCACACAGTATTTTATGTATTCAGCACAAGTACTACAGGACTACTGTGGAGTTGCTCCACAATGCTTTTCTAACCTTATATATTGTTTAAATAATGCACCAGTTTGGAGGCTGTTGCCTGCATGGCAGAACCAGGACAGATTCTTCACATAGCTCTTTATTAGGTGTTGAAATGTTAAGGCAATTGTAATTAACAGTTTAAGACAGTAGACTACATTATATGATGTAGTTACTGCCTAAGCAAAACTATGAAGTAAAAAAAATGAATAAATGTGTTTCTTTCTTATTTTCAAGTTTGTACAAGACAAGACTCTTTTGTTCATACCTAACCTTGCTCCATCAGTTTCATTGTATTCAGTACAATTTTTGTTATCAATTTTAATGATTAACTATAAAAGTAGGGAACAGTAAGATACACTTGAGGTATATTTACATTTTTTATGAAAAACTGAATAATATTAAATGATTCCTTCTGCAGAACCGTAAACACAAGGATGGGAATTTATATCAATGCCATTGATAATATCGCTTATCGATCTGGTTCTTTTTCGGTTCTTTTAATGGTTCCTGATAAATAGATAAAAGTAGGTCATCCAGTTTTCTTATTGTATAGGGCTAAAAAAAATCTCTCTTTTGACAGAAGTGTAAGCCACACTCCAACTAATCTCCTTTTTCCTGTCAGAGAGCCCTTTGACGGGCTGTTGAAGCCCTTTGAGGCAAAGTTGTTTGTGATACCAGGCTGTACAAAAATAAATTGATTGATTGACTGAACAAGGATTACTATAACCACAGGGTACGCTGTACAAAATACAGTGATGTCTTAAATCATTAAAAAAAAAGCTATATTAGCAAGTACTTTCAAAGTTTTTTTTATATTGCAGAGAAGACACAAATTTCTCTAAAACGCTCATTTGACTTGCTCAGCTTGCACAGTGAACACGTAAACAACTCTCCCTCCAACTTTTATCTTTATCTTATTTGTCTTGTCAGCACCTCCACTGCGCGGTGCCATTCGAAGTGTGTAGAGGTGCATTTTGTAACACTGCATTATGTTGAAATAGTTCAAAAGTTTGTAAAATTTTAACTTCTTTGTGTAATAAACGTATTTTGTAATGTGCTGCATTTTGTAATGTTTTTTTTCATTTGGCAATAACTTATCATATAATGCAACAAAATGTATGATAAGACTTTATGATGACTTCAAACAGTTATTCCCCAAGGAACCATTCTGGGTCCCATTGTCTTAGTTTGTAGATGAATAATCTCCCTTAGGTTTGTCCAGAAGTCAATCTGCAAATGTGTGCTGACGATTGTCCTGCACTAGTCAGAGAAAAACTGACCCAGACTTTGAATAAGATCTCCTCTTGGCCACAAGACCCCTGTTTAATGCTTACCACTCTTAACCTTAAGTAAATTAAGTGAGCGCATTTGTTTCTACATTAAAAAAAAGAGCAGATTAGTGCTCTGCAGGTTCAAATAAATGAAGAGCCTATTGTTGTTTTGGTTTCGCATTTGAATTTTAAAAGCCATGTCAGGACAATGATATTAGACAATACGGAAATGCTTAACTCTTGAGTGTGCACAGATGTTTTAAAATTTTTCCTATGGCACCGTCACAAACAAGCCAGCCAGACCAAAGAGAGACCAAAAACCGATCAGACTTCACCACTGTAACATTTTCATTGAAACTGTTTTATAAATGCATCAATGGATTGGCCCTGGAGCTTTTGAGGAAGTGTGCGACTAGACTGAAAAGTTGTGGCAGGTTCACCCACGCAGCCTCAAGTGGAGACTGTAAGGTGCCTTTAAGAAAAAACATATTTCTCCAATTCTGCATTCTCACTGAAAGGTGTCAATCTGTGGAACCTGTTCCCTGTCTCATTGAAATCTGAGAAGATTCTGCATTTTCAACACATCCTGCCTATGTCGTGTGTGAATTATAATAATAATAATAATAGTTTCATTTTAGTTTAATGTTAGTAGTGCTATACATTCCAATAAGAATACAGATCACAGTGCTTGTAGGTAGTTTGAGACATGTGATTAAGATTAAGTATTATGTAACCGAGGAGAACAGCCGAAATATTAAATGTAGATCAATTAAACTTTCCTCCACCAAAGTCCGTTATGAATGTATAAACTTAACTAAATGCTACATAGGGCCAGTGTCATGCACTTTACCTTGATCTTGTCACAGCAAAGAGCACCTGGTGACTGAAGACTGCCATTGTATATTACGGAACTCTGTGAAAGCACATGGAAAGACAGACAGTGAGGGGCGGTGCAAGTATCAGGTTACATTCATGTGCAACACCAGCTCAATTCAACAGGAGCACACTCTGTCCTGCCGATGGTCCTGTCACCCATAATGCCTCGCACTACGATATCGGGACAAACAGAACTGTTTTTGACCTACTGACACATTGCTGCATAGCTTAGTCGGGACAATTTAGCTAGAGAACTAACGCTAGCGTTATAAGCGTGATATACATTAGTGCTATCGTATTAGGTAACATCAAATCCGCAGCAGGCAGGGAATATCCATGCACAGACATAACCTGATCACTACTTACTAGTATATAGTTTGCATTACTGACAATGGACATCGTATGCATATGGGAATCAAAAACATTTATGTTCATAATATTTCCGTCTCTGGCCCTGCGTTAGCACTGTGTGTTGGAATTAACAAAAGCTTTATGTAGCGGAGCCGTTAACGGTTTGATTACTTTTGAGCCAGACTGTAAGGTCTATACTTTCTGATTACTTGGATTTAAGCCAGCAAGCTTAAATATTAACCTGTTACAGTTAGCCAGGATGCTAGTTAGCATAGCTAGGGCTCAGGCGAAGCTAGCTATGAAATGGCAGTCCACTAACCTCCAGCGTCAATGACCGAGCAGAGCTGAACCTGCTGATTGGGCGATGTGTGACTTCGAGTGAAAAAGAGACCAGTAAAATAATCCATCCACAAAGATTGGCAGGGGAAATCCGTCGTAAGCAATGTATTGAATAAGAAAATGATATAACGCTACCCATTTACAGTAGGTTTAAAGGCTTTAATCGTTCAGCGATTCATCATAGTACTCCTCTGTCGAGTGCGAGCTGCAGCCTCCTCAGGCGAGGTAGCTGCACTGAGGTCACTCCGTTCATGCGTAAAGCCGACTGCGTTCCGTCAAAGATTGTCTATGTAACTCACAGAGGAATCACTCGGAGTACTAAAATGTTGATCTACCACCTGCGTTGCCAGGAACAGTGTTATACAACAGCGAGACTAATTGCATACCGAGTATTTTTAAATACAGTTTATTCTCGAAACAATATTAAAAACCGTATGTGCGGCAAAGAGTAGAGCATATGTCAGGTCACGTTATGATCCATCTTTGTGCTCGTTGCTTTGTTAGTGTCAGAACAGGGGAAGGTGAATACTTTCTTTTAAGTGCCAATGTACAATAGTTTTGTCCAGTCTGTGTAGAAAGTGGAAGCCTATTTTGCCATTATACTTGTGATGAGACTAGAAAATAAAACATTGATCAAACAAAGTAGGCATAAGCTCTGATGAGACTTCTACAAATGTCCCTCATGCAGAGGGCGAGGCTGAAAAAAATTACACTATAATGATTGAAATACACATGCCGATGTGACATGTGGATGACACCCTTCAGACCTGCGTTGGTGATGGGGTGTTTTGTTTTTGATTTTTTGTTTTTTGTTTTAGCGCTGAGCTCGATATCAGCTCAGTAACCATATGCCTCCTCTATCAGGCGGGCGATGCAAGAGCTTTGAAGAAAGCACACAATAAGAAAAAGGATTGAAAAGCCCTGGAAGCTCCTGCGAAATGCTCCTGTCCCTACATAGAGGAAGAGCCAGGCCAAGGGATTGGGTAGCGAGCAGATAGCGTAACACCCCCTCCTCCTCTCTGTTGAGAATTGCGTTAAAACCAAAACGAAAAGGAAGGCCCGCGGTCTAAAAAATATATCCGGATCATAACGTAATTTTTGTGTCCCCCCCCTCTACAATAAGCGAGGAAACGGTGCTGGCTGGTGTATGTGTTTAGAATGGGACACGCTGAAGGTATTGACATTTTTATTCCCCTGCATCTTTAGCCTCGCCATCAATCCGTGCTCTCTATGCTCCTTTGGTCTTCACTTTAGCAACAAGCATGTTTGCTATAGGTATTGCTGCATGTTGCTAATCTACCACGGACTATAAACGCATTGCCTGCACTGACAACATTGTTATTTTAGCTGCATTTTCAATAAAACGTCCGTGATGGTGGTTTAATCACACCAGACAATTTGATTTAAAGGGGCAAAGGCAGCCATATTGGCAATGGAACGCTAGCTTAGCATCATTAGCTCCTTCTGATCATTTCTTATAATGTACGACTGTGTAATAACCCTCAAAACCAAACATTGTACAGCACTCGAGCATGTATATATTAACTAGGATGGTGTGCTGTGTTATCTTGTTTACCTTATATAAACACAGTTTTGGAAGACATGTTTTTTCATGCCAGGTAGCTGTAGCAGGCTAATAACGCAGAAAGCTAAAGGTGTATTCAATGAAACATTTTTGTCTGCGCAGTCGCCTATGTTAACATCGCCATTATAAACCGAGTGTAACCATGTACTAACATAGTTTTAACATGCGAAAGGTCTAATCATGTATTATGTAAAGAGGGAATGACCACTAATTGGCATATGATGGTAGTTTCATCACAGTTATACACCTATGCCAGCTTTGGGCAGCCCCCGGTTATAAAAAGCATTGACCAGTCCTGAGGTGATATACATATGGTGTTAAAAGTATTATTTAGTTAGTGTAGTTTAGATTTATATTTTCGTAAACTTGTAATGTAATGCGATTTTCTCAAATACATTGAGTATGAAAATGCTCCCATTTTGTGATATTTGTTTTGAATGTATAGTTTTGTAGTGTTTGAATGCCTTTTGAGTGTGTCAAAGGTGAATTTCTGTCTCTAGTGGGATACACAATAACATTTAAAAGAGATTTTTCTTATAAAATCATCTGAAGATTATGTTTTTGTAACTACAGGTCCAGTCAAAGAAAAAGACAGTTAAGGATGCAGGAGCTCAACAATGGATTTCTCCTTCTCTTTCATGCAAGGGATCATGGGAAATACAATTCAGCAACCCCCTCAGCTTATTGACTCGGCAAACATCAGACAGGAAGGCACCTGTGACACTGGTAGTGACCCTGGCGAGGATGGTGGGCCCTCCTATAACACTGCCCTGGATGCTGAGTTTTCTTACCCATCGTCTGCTTCGGAGGACATGCCTCAGGTTCCTAACGGCTACCCAGCTAGTTTGGGACTTTTTGAGCCCCACACCAAGTTTTCTATGTACTCACAGTTTCCAAATGGTTCAGCCAATGGTTATGGGGCAATCCGTGGCTACGGAGAGCATGGCATCATGCCTGGGGAGGGGACAGTCTTGAGGGGTCCTGGTCTTCAGGAGAGACCCTTGTCTCCCGTGTCTCCTCCTCTACCCACACATCATTCACACATCCATCACCAACACCAGGCACACCATCACCACCACTCACACCATGCACAGCACTACCATCCAAACCAGCCTCATATCCATCAGCATAGCTCCCCACCACCGCTACCCTCCCAGCACCACCTGCCCCACACACCTCACATCATGACCCATGCTCTGCCCCCACCACCACCCCTACACCTGCCATCCTCTAGCCCGCCTCCTTCACTGGTGGACAGCACTCCTTCATCCCAGCCAACTCGTGCACTGGCCAATGCTCCTAGTGGGGTTTTGAAGAAAACCAGTTCCCCAGAGATCAAGCTGAAAATAATTAAAACCTATCAGAATGGTAAAGAGCTGTTTGAGTCTGCATTGTGCGGCGATCTTCTCCAAGAGCTGCAGGTACAGTATATAATTTGTGTTATATAGAGTATATTGTAGGTTCATTTACTAGCGTTCATGTATCAATAATCAACACAGAATTTTAAACTTTGGTTATCAATTGTGTTTCAATGGGTTGCTTCACTTTTAATTGTATAAAATGTACATAATATATTCCTGTATATTCTTGTGATAAAGCCAAGTAATTCTCCAAGTCAGTGTTACATTCCATGTTTTCAGAAGGACTCCCAGAAAAAGTTGGCTACTCAGATGCAGCGCAGACATGAAAGGAAGAAGGAAAAAAGGAAAAAGATTTCCAAACTGCAACAGCATGTTCAGCAAAACAGCCCAGACCCTTGTCCAAAACCGACAGATACTACCGGCCAGCCAGAGGAGATATGCCTCCCGCTTCCACAAACAGAAATTGTCACAGCCCAGCCTGAGGAGCCTCCCGAGACAGTTATCAAACCTGAACCAAAGATGCCTAAAACAAAATCACAACAGGTTATTTAAGACAGATTTGTTTTATATCGATTTTACTTATTTGGTCTAATAAAATGTCATGCTTGTTTCAGGTTCTAAAAGTTCACCACCCTTCAGTGATTCAGGAAACTGGCTTCTGCAAGGAGTTTGTAATTGGAGACCTGGTGTGGTCGAAGGTGGGCACCTACCCCTGGTGGCCTTGTATGATCTCTTCTGATCCACAAATGAAGGTCCACACCCGTATCAACACAAGAGGTATGTGTATCAACATGAATGCACATTCAAACTGTTGGACAACTTATAATTTAGTTATTGATTGTAATAACTTGGTGTTTTTGCACAGGTCACCGGGAGTACCATGTCCAGTTTTTTGGCAGTGTCGCTGAACGTGCATGGATCCATGAGAAGAGAATTGTTACATACCAGGGCAAACAGCAGTTTGAAGAACTCCAAACTGAGACGCTGCGCAAAACCACAAACCCAGTGGAGAAACAAAAGGTGAGTTTATATCCCCCAAAAAACTTCCAGGTATTTCTTATTTTGTTTCTTGATCGATAGATGATTACTTGAGAACCACATTTCTTGTCATTTTGTAAGAATCATTATTTTTCATTCCAGCTTCTGAAGCCTATACCTCAACGAGAGCGGTCACAGTGGGAGGTTGGTGTGGGCCATGCTGAAGAGGCCTTTAAAATGACACGACAGGAGAGAATTGACAACTACACCTTCATCTATGTTGACCCTGATCCAAATGAAGAACCACCCACCAAGAAACCAAACATCAAACCAGAAAAACGCAGCACGCGCTCTAGCGGCTCAACAAATAAAAAGGAGGACGGAAGAGTAAAGTCACCAGATCGAGATACTCCTCCTCGTCGACAGTTGCCGCGTAGACAGTGCAGCATTTCAAATACAGAAAACAACCAGTCCTCAAATGATGAGAGCAGTCAAAAGGAAGAGCCAGCCTCACCTAACCACAGCACCACTTCAGATGGACAGACTCAAGAAGAATCAACCCCACCTGTTAGAGCCTGGAAAACTGCAGCAGCAAGAAAATTATTACCCCTTTCCATCACAATGAAAAGGTTGAATGTGGAAATTACAAAATGCGACTGGCCTCTTCTGCAGAAGAAAGTGGCACCATCACCGAAAAAGGAAAGTGGAAAAGAAGAGAGAGTAGAGAGAGAATCCCGGCAGCCGGATCTGGGCTATTGTTCTCCTGAGGTAACTTAAAGTTACAATAGATCAGTGATCAAACATTGCATGGCAAAAACATTAGTTACTAATCTATCATTAATTAGATATGCCAAAAAAATGTAATTCTTACTTGCTGATGTCTTCTGCAGGACAGTCAGGCTAAACCAGAGCCTAGTCCTGAGGAGGAGGAGGAAGAGGAGGGGGATGAAGCAGAGGAGGAGGCTGATGAGAGAAGAGCATCTCCAGTGAGTGAAGAAGGGGGAGTTTTACCAAGTCCTTCACCTGGATCTCGTCACAGTAGTCCACATGGTCAGTGAAGCATATATTCTGGTCATCCAATATCATTTTTATTCTTTGTCTATTCTTTTATTTTCCTTTTATGTTATTGTAAAATTTTGACTTCTCTATGTTTGTATTACGATTAGGTTCTCAGGAGAGAAAGCTACAGAGACGGTCAGTTAGAAGCAGATCTGAGTCAGAAAGAGGCAGTGATGTTGTGCCCAAGAAGAAAACAAAAAAGGAGCAGGTAAATTATTATGAAAATATTAAACTACAGTAGTCTACAATTTTGATTACTTACAAATATACTTATTCACAGACTGAAATGGCTCCAGAGACAACTCAGCGAGCTGGTTTGCAAAAAGGTACTGTAGTGCACTGCAACAGTTCTGGTCAAATGTATCATATGTTTTAGCATCTAATGTCACTCTGCTCACTGAAGGAGCAAGTGAAATCTCAGATGCTTGTAAGCCCCTGAAGAAAAGAAGCAGAGCATCTACAGATGTTGAAGTTACTTCTTCTCAGTACAGAGATACGTCCGATTCAGACTCTCGAGGCCTCAGTGACCCACAGGTACACTAGATTCATGCATGTTTCCTTTTTGTCAAAAAATAAAAACAAAACATGAAATAGCCTTTGACTTAAAACTCACTTACACAGGGATTGTTTGGTAAGAGTCTTGATAGTCCAGCTGCTGCGGATGCTGATGCGTCGGATACTCAGTCTGTGGATTCTGGCTTATCCCGGCAGGACAGCAGCACTGGGAAAACTGACACAGTCTGCCAGGTTAGAAACCTTCAGACATCTCAGATTCTGAGGATTTTGAGTTGAAGTTATGCAGACTGATTAGAATAATCTCTATTTCAGATCTGTGAAGTCTATGGAGAGGGCCTTGTCATTTGTGAGGGTGACTGCAACAGATACTATCACTTGGATTGCCTCGGTTTGAAATCTTTACCTGAGGGCAGGTTCACCTGCTCAGAGTGCAGAAATGGCAAGTAACTTAATAATAATAATAATAATGATCATATACTAGGATCAAATTCAGCATTTACAATAGGCTACTATTGATAGTACTAATTAGATGTAAGATTTAAAGCCGTAAACTATACTCAATCATCTTAACCATATGCTTCTCTATTTTTTCTAGGCAATCACCCTTGTTTTAGTTGTAAAACAGCAGGGTCAGAGGTTACTCGCTGCTCAGTGTCTGGATGTGGCTGTTACTACCATGTGGATTGTGTACATAAGCTGCCCGGCACCACCAAAAGTCAGGAGGGAGGCTTCTGCTGCCCTCAGCACTGCTGTTCCACCTGCTGCCTCGAGAGAGACATGCAGCGAGCCACCAAAGGTATTACAGCAACACAGTACAACAGTACAACAGTACACAGTACACAGTACACAGTACACAGTACACAGTACACAATACAGCACAGCCATGACACATATTTTAAATCTTGAACACAAAGCTGATATTCTGCAGGAATTTAAGAAAGACAGACAGAAAATACACTTACTGCTTCCGCACACCAGAACCATATATGTAGTGCGTCAACACTACACTTTAAGGCTTTTCTTGTGGTTTAAACACATTTGTCCATTTATTATAGGTAAGTAAGACACAGGTCAGCGCTGCAAGATAGAGCCCAAATCTGGCTCTTTTTTGGAGGTTAATAGCGAGGAGGTGGCTAGAGACAGGAGTTACCCTGCTCTGACTGAAGCCGGAGTCCTGTCAATGTTCTAGCTTTGTCTTCTGCACCTCACGTCCCTCCCAACAAAGTTTACAGCTGTCTCTCTGTCTGTCAGGTGTCTGTGTCACTGCAGAAGTGCAAAATGCTTGTGTTTTCCTCACGCGCCCGAATCCTCAGTGAGCGGTCTCTTATACAAAATAATGGAGGCGGCTCTTTGCCGTGCTTCAAAGCATCTAGTGTGCACTGAGGCTTTTAGATAATCCTTCACAACACACCTGAGGATTTCTCATGGCATACTGGGTGGGAAATACTGATCTACTGTATAGGGATTTGAAGAGGTTACCTGCAAGGAAGCATATTTTGATGACTTTTCTTGTCTAGGTCGTCTGATGCGTTGTATCCGCTGTCCAGTGGCCTATCACACAGGGGACAGCTGTGTTGCAGCAGGGAGTGTAGTCCTCACCCATCACATTATGATCTGCAGCAGCCACAGCAGCACCAAGAAGAACGGCGTTCTCACTTCACCAGTCAATGTGGGCTGGTGCTTCTTGTGTGACAGAGGTAAGCTGTCCTCCCTCACTAGAATTTGTAATGTATGATTTCTAAGAAACCAAAACCTGACTGATCTAATTGATCAAAAGTGTTTCATCACTTACAAATCATGTTGTCTATCTCATAGAAATGCTCCTGCTATTGCGTTGCATTTTACTTCAAGATGTCTCCCATAGGAAGTCTAAATACACTTTTTTCATACATGATTTGCCTTTGCTCGTTAAACCATACGTTCAGAGTGCATTGCTGGTCCTTTCTGTGTCAGTAAAAAGTTGTTACACCATTTTCTTTGTTTGCTGAGAGACTGTGTGAGTGTTAAAGCCTTCTCATTTCTGAATTTTGGATATTTTGGAGTTTGACTGTGGCTCACCTCCGTCTCTTCCTGTGTGTCTTGTGTAGGGCTGTTAGTGCAAGACCTTACTGACACCATATTAAGTTCATATGCCTATAAGTCCCACTACCTTCTGACTGAGTCAAATCGTGCTGAGTTGAAATTACCTATGATTCCCTCTCCTTCGTCAGCTACCAAAAAGAATATTGGGAAAGGTAACTGAACAAATTTTCTCTTCTCTTTTGCCCCATTAGCTTGTGTTTGTGTTGTGCCTGCTTTGTTTTGATTTTATGTCTGATGTGCATCCAAAATGATCCACTATTTGCAAGGCAGAATGGCCAAAGTTTCAAAGGTTACCCAAAACTTACATGGAACATTGGCATGATACAAAATGTTTTCCCGTTAAGTATGGGTTATTCCTAATGCCTTGTTCTGTTTTAAGTCACTGTTGCATGACGCTTGATTACTCAAGAAGCTGATACACGCACTGCATTAGAGCGAATCACTAGCTCTGAGTCTAAAGCGGCAAACTTCTGGCTATAATGATTTTCTTCAAGAGAGAAGTGCTGGGAATCTGGTGGGGATCCTGCAATTGGCATTGCTGTTTCAGTTGTAAAACTGTGAGATTAGTGGTTTCTGCCTGTCTGGTTTGAGCTTATTGCAGCTTGAAGTGCACTGCTTTTTCCCTTGTCCCAGGCCTTGTTTGTTGTCAAGTCCCGCTCCCTTTATCACAGCAAATAGATTTTTCTTGTAACAGCTCTTCAGCTTTGGCCTGTCTTGAATGGAATGTTTTACAATTATTCCTAATATAGCTAAATAACAAATGTGTGTCCATGAAATATGTATTATCGTGTCTTTTATTACATCTTCAAAATATAATTCCTTCTAAGTTCCATACAAGCGGGTCTCTGCAGAACACAGATGGGGAAATTTTGTTTAATGAAAAGATTGCATGCCTGCTTTTGGCAATAATTTGTTAAGCCTATTTTTAACCTCTGGCTTTATCCTTGTACTGCTGCATGAATCTCCCTTAGACTGCTCTGGCTCCAGTGCTTTAGTCCTTTTGTTACACACGTACTGTCCTTTTGCTTTTTTAAAGTTTTTCAGCTCTGCTGGACTTCTATGCCGCATTGCTGTTTACATTAAAAGTCATATTAATTTTGTCCATTTGGTCTAAACATAGAATTAAACATCTTTATTGTTTTTCAGCATTATTTAAATGAGATCTTCAGCAAATAAGATTCAGAGGATTTTATTTGTTAGGTGCATTGCCTAACCATGCACTCCTTTCTTTGCATATTCTTTACCCACCATGCATGCACACATGCACACCCAATCTTGTACACTAACACACATACACACATACACATACAACTGTAGGGGGCAAGTTGCTGTGCTGTGACTCTTGCCCGGCCTCCTTCCACCCGGACTGTTTGGAGATGGACATGCCAGACGGGCCATGGTCTTGCAAGGACTGCAGGGCGGGGAAGAAACCTCATTACAAACAAATTGTCTGGGTCAAATTGGGCAATTACAGGTATGTTTTGGTTTTCTTTGTAATTACAATCTTTACCACACAGAAAATATGGATGCATTTCAAATTTCCTACCATATACCTGTAGTTTGTATGATGAAAAAGTTTTTTTGGTTTGTTTGTTTTTGTTCCAGGTGGTGGCCGGCTGAGATTTGCAATCCTCGCTTGGTGCCATCAAATATTCAGAGCCTGCGACATGACATAGGAGATTTCCCAGTCTTCTTTTTTGGCTCTCATGACTACTACTGGATCAACCAAGGGCGCGTGTTTCCTTATGTAGATAATGATAAGAACTTTGTCACTGGTCAAATTAATATCAACAAAACTTTTAAAAGAGGTAATGTTTCTATTTTACATGATAAACATTGTTTTGAGTTATCTTGTTCATCTCACTCTGCAAGGAGTTCTTTCTGAGACATGTTCTGTTCTATTCAGCTCTGGAAGAAGCGGCTCGAAGGTTTCAGGAGTTGAAGGCTCAGAGGGAGAGCAGGGAGGCCTTAGAACAGGAGCGCAACTCTCGTAAACCCCCACCTTACAAATGTATCAAGGTATGATACAATTATAATGTAGTAGTGCTAGATAAAACACAGCTACAATGTTATATTTATCGTATATATTCTTTGTCTTTTAGTCCAATAAACCAGTGGGAAAAGTACAGTTACATGTAGCAGATGTGTCAGAGATGTCTCGGTGTAACTGCAGACCCACAGATGAACATCCGTGTGGCCTGGACTCTCAGTGTCTAAATCGTATGCTGCAGTATGAGTGCCACCCACAGGTCAGTGTTAACTATGGAGTAGCATCATCATGTAACACCAGAGGTTTGTCAGGAACAAATTTTAAGCACAAGTGCAGTACTTAAGGAGCGTTTTGAGTACTGCTCTGTACTGTTGGCTAAAAAGTAAAACGCTATAATGCATACTCCACAACACTAGGTGGCACTGTGCAGATATTATCACTGCCACTGACTCACCAGGAAGATGTTTTTCCTGCCCATGTAAATTGTTGTAAATTACTTACATTACTGATTTAAAGTAACCTGTACTTTTTACTTTGAATAATATTTTCCAAGCTAAATACTTAAGTACTTTCTGTTGAGTAATAAGTTGACAGAAATATTTTACTTACCGTCATTTCCGGACTATCAATTGCTATATACTATAAATTATAAATTGGAGTAAAAGTCACACCAGCCGAAAAATGCATAATGAAGAAGAAATAAACATAGATAAGTCACACTGGACTATAAGTCACATTTTTGGGGAAATTTATTTTATAAAATTAAAGACAAAGAACAGACATTTCATCTTGAAAGTTTCAATAATAACAATAGAACGACAGGCTGAATAGGTGTACAGTATGCTAACGTAACACATTGATGGTTATTCAGCTACACAAAGCATAAACAACAAACTGAATAGGTGTGTTAACGTAACATATTAATTAATAAACAAGTCACACCTGAGTATAAGTCGCAGGACAGGCCAAACTATGAGAAGTGTGACTTATAGTCTGGAAAATATGGTAGTAGGTAATATTTGACTTGGGGAATCTGTATTTTTACTCATGCAATGAAATTAAGCACTTTGACCACCACTGGCTATGTCTAAAGCTGCTGTGTGTTTTAGGTGTGCCCTGCAGGTGAGCGCTGTGAAAACCAGTGCTTCTCCAAGCGCCTGTGGGCAGAGATAGAGGTCTTTAAGACAGAAGTCTGTGGCTGGGGCCTAAGAACCAATCAGGCTTTGAGAAATGTAAGATTTACCTTGATTAATTTTCTTTTTTACTTTCTAACTAACTACAGATAAATGTTTTGACATGCATGAAATAACTGAATAAGAGTGTAGTAGTTGTAAACTTAATTGTTACTATATTCTACTTTCCAGTATGCCTTGTGTTGAAGGTCAGTTATTGTAATTTAGACTGATGCCACTAGAGCCTATAAGATGCACAGTATTGTAGTCTGTAGCCCTTTGTAGTGGAATCGTTTCTCTTGTAGGGTTTTACAAGCTACATTCTGTCGCTGTATGTGTATATATGAGTCCTGTTTCTGTCTGCAGGGCGACTTTGTGATTGAATACGTTGGAGAAGTGATTGACTCTGAGGAGTGCCAGCAGAGAATCAAACAGGCACATGAAAGTCATCTGAGCGATTTCTACATGCTCACCCTCACAAAGGTAAAGCCAATGCAATAGTATATATTCTTATCAGCAGTTCTTTAGAACTCAACAATTGCTAGATGTGCAATTAAAACCCGCTTGGACTCACAATATCCTGTTTTCTCTGATTTGCCACAGTGATCTCTTTTCTTGATTGAATAAATAATGGGTCAAGAAAAGAGATCAAACTGAATAAGAAATATATTTTTCAATCTGTGTTCTGAAATTGATGAAATTTAAAATGTTTTAATAATCTAGCACCTCAGCCACACACAGGGGTGTAGCTGAGGTTTTTTCACTGAGGGCCACATATTGACATGTATACAGCATGAAGGGCCACATATCCGTGGTCGGTGCATTCAAACAAAGTAGGTGCACTTTTTGAGGTTTTAATTGTGTGGAATTACTAAGATTGCAGTAAAAAGTACCATCTCTGAGGAGGCCTGAGAGCCACCAAAAATTGGTCTTAAGGTATTTTATCCAGAGACAAAAAAGCAACATAGTCACTACCATAGGCGCCGATACCGTGGGTGCTCCAGGGCTCGAGCACCCAAAGAAAATACTGAGCACCCACGGAAAATACTGAGTACCCACATGTGCCAGACTGCCAGTAGCATAGGCGCCAAAATGATTCAGTAGATTTAACCTGTAAATCAGTCTTTTTTTGTCTTGTTTGCGGGCGCAGGGATCCCTTGCGGATAGTTTATGCTCAGTATACAAATGAATGTTCCTTTCGAAGGGGGTATGACCAAATATTCGGGTTAGAACATGAATAACCCAGGGGTCATGTTTGGGTTTTTAAAAACCGGAATATGAGCATATTTGGGTTTTTGCGGGTGTTTATATGGCCGTGAGCATCCAGGTTATTGCTAAAATTTCGGTTATGAAAGGGTTTTTGACGGCATGTAACCATACTCACTGTCTCTGGCCCTCAAAGCCATATACACTCCTGTCCTGTTTAAAAAGGTTTACACACCTCTCATAGTTTAACCTATCCAGTGTTGCATTTAATGTTATATTTCCATGATTTTACTGGAAGTACAATGTTATGTAATTCACTTTTGTCAATAGGATCGTGTGATTGACGCTGGCCCCAAAGGAAATTCCGCTCGGTTCATGAACCACAGCTGCAGCCCTAACTGTGAAACCCAGAAATGGACAGTGAATGGAGATGTGCGCATTGGGCTCTTTGCTCTTTGCGATATTGATGCTGGTGAGTAAATGTTGGAAGTTTTTAATGAGTTATATTATGTGAACAGTACACTGCGCTGTAGAGCTGTAATCTATGCTCAATGTGTCTGCAGGTACAGAGCTGACCTTCAACTACAACCTACATTGTGTAGGGAACCGGAGGACGTCATGTCACTGTGGATCAGACAACTGTTCTGGATTCCTTGGGGTGCAGCCAACAGTGAGATCATTTTCAGATTACTTTACCAACAGTTTAGACCTAAGTTTACTCTGGGCTGTGTCTTTATCATGAAGTGGCTGTGATGATGTAGCTTTGTGTTTTATTTCACCAGAGTGCTCTGGTCATTGAAAAAGAGGAGAAGGCAAAAAACTCCAAGTTAAAGCCCAAGAAGCGAAAGCTGCGACCAGAGGCAAAACACTCCCAGGAATATTCCTGTTTCTGTTGTGGAGAAGCAGGAGAGCTAGTTGTGTGTGATAAGAAGGACTGTCCCAAAGCCTACCATCTCCTGTGTCTCAGCCTCACCAAACCACCATATGGTGAGTATAGCTTTCCTCCATATGGCTTATTTTCAATATAGTAGAAAGGTTAGAAAGGTTTTCTAGTTCAGAAAAGTGCTTGTCCATTTCAATTTCATATATATTTAGAAAGCATTTTTTTTTTAAACAACCCCAGTTGACCCAAGCGTTGTACAGGTACAGTAACAATTTGAACAATAACCACTTGTACCCACATTGATTGAAAATCTTTCTGAAAACTGATCTTTTTAAAATGATATTATTAAAATGTCCCCATGCTGATCTTTTTAAAATGATATTATTAAAATGTCCCCATGCTGTCTGTGTCTGCAGGACGTTGGGAGTGTCCATGGCATGACTGCAGCATCTGTGGGTCTCCAGCCTCCGCTGTGTGTGATTTCTGCCCTCGGTCCTTCTGCCCCAAGCACGAAGTGGGATCCCTCACAGTCTCCTCTCTGGACGAGCGTCTCTGTTGTTCCAATCACAACCCCCTTGATCCTCTCAGTCCCGCCCCCAGCTCCACCAAGCCTCACACTCTACCCCCGGGCAAGGCCCAAGTCAAGAAGGAGCTTGAGACAGACCTTGGCCAGCTCGACTCAAAGTGACATTGTTCTTTCCTTATACCTCATGTAATGTGTGCTCCTGCTGGCTACAACCGTCCTCTCTTACTTCCAGTCGTTATGAAGAACAGACCTGCTTTTCACCCTTGTAGTTGCAGCAGGGATCAGTAAACAGCTTGTCGGCACTGTGGTTAGGGATTGCTGGTGTGGGACCAGAGCAGGCATCATTTTTGCGCTGTATACCTCCTCCTTTGCTATGAAGTTCTCCACAGCTCACCAGTGCCCAGTGAAGGGCCCAGAATGCTCCACATGATTACATTTATTTTATAGCTTGTACAGCGGTTGTCAACATTGAGTGAAGGGGATTGGAGTTTGTATTATCAGCTGATACCACAGCAGAAAAGCCTGCCTTTCTGTTTTCAACATGACCAATGATCACTCCTGACTTCACCTGTCTTCATGTTGAGCTCTTCTCCCAAAAAAACAAAAACGGATCGGGGGAAATTGCTTCAGGACCACTCTACATTCCAACTTCCTGGTTTTCTTATACTTAAGGGTATAGATTAATATAATTATATACAGTATCTATGTTTGTTAATGTTTACAGACAGATTCTCTCACTTCATCTCAGTGAGTAGTGTGTTATGTTTGTTTAGGTGTTAAGCATTACACAGGCCTCCTTGTGGACATAATCATAATAAGGTGAAATATTACGGTATAGTGTAATGGCTCGACATTGCAGAAGTAATTGTGACTTTCATTTTGACGGTCTCGCTCGTCATAACATACTGTACATACTGTAATTGGCTCATATTATTGTAAAATACTTAAGGATCAGGGGGGCGGAGCCTCATTGTCTTTTAAAAACAAATACTCATTTTCAAGGAGTAAGCATTCTCTCCATGCATTTAACAAACTACTGCTATTGTAGATTGAAGGCCCCAGATAGTGACACTGGTGCTGTGTTAAGTATTGTCAATGAGCATATAAGATCACATTACTGATTCTGGCTGCACTAAAACTACTGCCCACGTGCGGTCCTGTTCAGTAACTTCGTGTACTGTGACTGCTCTTATTTTGTTAATTTCCCTTTTTAATATGCCATACATTCATAGCACTTTCACACGGCTTAATACTGAACACCTAGATAGGTCATGCGTATATATAAACATAGGTGTTTAAAAATGATACCTCTTTTTCATGTCGGGACTTAAACTGTGGAGTTATCTTTGTTCTCTTTGACCAGGAAGATGGAGGGTGCTCGGCGTGGTTACTGAGAAAAGTGGCCTAAGCTTTTTTTTGTGGCAGGTGGTCTGGTGTGTTACGGCAGCCCTTCAGTTACATGAAAGATAAGCCCATTATTTTCTCAGATGTTGACTGAGGAACTTCTTTTGAACTGGGAGGGGCTTTATACAGGCGGTCAGTATCGTGTACAAAGGAAAACTTGTGTACAGTGTTTTTAATCGCTCATCTGTCAAATCCAAATCTTTTGTATTTATTGCACCGTTTTTTGTACCATTTTTTCAGACACTAGTGCAGTAATTTGTCTCTTATGTCCATTCAGGTGTAAGTGACACTATTAAAATGGTGAGTTTTACATATTCTATATGTCGTCATACCGTTTTAGTTTTGTAATATTGGTGTAAGGACTCCACCATCTTCTGATTTAAGGTGCTGCTCATGTTTTATGATTTAGTCTTTG
The DNA here is from genome assembly GCA_900303255.1 of Lesueurigobius sanzi. Lineage (NCBI taxonomy): Eukaryota > Metazoa > Chordata > Actinopteri > Gobiiformes > Gobiidae > Lesueurigobius > Lesueurigobius sanzi. The sequence continues at coordinate 13,229 of OMNZ01025854.1, read as the reverse complement.
GTATTCAAAGCAGTTCAGTATAGGAATGTAGATTTTATGTTTGATAGCAATTTATACAATTTAGGATTCACTAACCCGACGTGTACTCATCTGAAAGGTTTTTGACATTTTACGTGATTCTCTGCCCTAAAATATTTTTTAAAAGCTCTTGCGCAGTTACAGGGTGACTTCCTACGCAGTAACTAAATAAAAATAGGAACCATGCCACATATCGGAACCGTTAAACTTTGGCACTTTCGCGATTAGGAAACCGACGACAGTGGGCAGCTGCTTTGACTTATCGACAGGAAAGGACACTTCAATTTGAGAAAACTCAGTTATTAAAATTATGACGTCAGAGTATAATTTTGACTGTTCTTTCCTGTTGCATACTATACCTTGATGAGTGAACTTTGAAGGCACTTTTATGTTACATAAAGATTGTTACATTAACCTAAACTTGAACCCCCCCCTCAAACTGACATGATTACAGTAATGCCTCCAGTTTTTCTGATCATTTCGAAGTTTTTATCTCCCCAAGTTCATTGATGATTGCCATATTAATCATGCCAATATATTTCATTTCTTGATCATGTTTTAGCTATACCTGACAGCCTGTTTTGTTTGCACACACAACTTGAGAATAACTTAGTGCCATTTCAAGGTCCATAACAGTTGATACAGCAGTATTGTTAGGCCTATTTTTCACCCCAGGGTGCATTTTAACTTCTGTTACTATGTGTTGTGAATGATTTGTTGGTTTATTATTGTTATGATGCCCAAACATGTTTTTTTTTTTTTTTAGAGTATAGTGCATGTTTAATCTGATTTAAGTGGCCCATATGCAACCTCATGAAGGTTTTCTAAATGCCCAAGATTTTACAAATTGTTATTATTTTCTAGTCACTTAATACACAGAGAGCAGCCCCGTTGTCAAAGGGCATATTTCAGTTCACTGTGATGTCTTTTTGTGCAATGTTCAAACTGTTTTTATGTTTGTCATGCTGTCAGCAGAGGAATAGTGTTGAAATGATAAATAAACATCTTTATAAGCACCCATGTCTTTTACTTATGGTAAAATAGCTTACAGTAACTGGGATCATATTTATCTCTTGGTGTTGCTTCAATTTAAACGTGGATGAACACAAAAAACATGTTGCGTACTGTTTAACCTGTGTTAATGCATAATGCTTATTGTTGAAATCTTGTAAATAGTTTGCATTGAACTTGCATAGGATCATCTTACTGTGCGTGCGCTCTTTTGCCTGTACAATTATGCTTCTTAATGTGTGTGAGTGTTGAAGCGACACTCCTTTTGTACATTATTGTCTTTTTATTTGAAGATATTGATTCTGTCTTTTTTCATTCTAAAGTGAGTTTGAAGAGTTCAGACATGCCTGAAGTGTGACTTTAATAAAGGTGTACTCTGTCTCAGTGAAACTTCTTGTCCTTGGCCAAGTCTACATCACACAGCATCATAGAGGCAGCAGACAGGTGTAGGGTGACCAGATTTACCAAATTATAAACTGGGACACAAATTTGAAATCTTTGAAGTATTTTTCCCATGCTGATTGTTAAAGGGCCTGTATTTGATACTTCCTAGTCGTGGAATGAAATAGTTGTATCCTCCTTCAGTAAATTGTAAAAGTAGATATTTGTGAAAGCTTTTATTCTCTCAAGAACTAGCAGCCAAGTTTTATGTTTGTGTTAGTGTTATTACTACAAACTGTACAAAAGAAAGTTAAAAAAAAAAAACAGGTATAGGACCTTTAACGTTTTTAATTGGTTTATACGTTGTAATTGGCATGTACATGGTCCAAAGACATTGATTTTCAAGCAAAATTTGTTGCTTTGGGATCAAAATTGGCCAAAAACTGGGACACCTGGGACAGATCTGGTGTGAAACTGGGACAAAACCATGACTTTGGAGAAAGGGACATGGTACATGGGACAAAGGCCTTAAAACTGGGACATCTGGTCACCCTAGACAGGTGCTCACTAGGGCTCATGCAACT
>OMNZ01025854.1:0-10236 GCA_900303255.1 Lesueurigobius sanzi | reverse complement strand
GTTTAATATTGCTATCAATGTAAATACTCTTAGTATATAGTAGAACAAATGGAGTATAAATGGCTTAGAGATGAGAGTCAGGAAATGTATAATCAGTCTAATTTTGGTGTACTGAAGGCCATGTATATCTGACAGGTAGTGGGACAAATAGTGCGATTTGGTGGGACGTCATGAAGGAGTGGACTTTAGAAATATATTTATACTGTATGTGGCATTCTCTTCTTAACAACTAATTTCCCTACAATTCACAAGTTGGCATCATTGTAAAAAAATAAATAAACATTATGTAAATAGGTCTGACAGGAGGACAAAGCCCTAAAAGCATGTGCTGCAACCAAATGAGGGCCAGGTGGTCTTTTGAACAAAGAACAGTGTTCTATGTTCTTTAAATGCATGTATACATGCATGCATGCATACATACATAGTACATACATACATACGTATTATGTACTATGTATGTATGTATAATACATGCATACATACATATACATACAGTACATACATACATATGTATGCACGCATGTGCATAAGTACGTATGTATGTTTGATTTTATTATTTTAGTCATTTTGTCATAAAACTAAACTCAATGAAATAGAAACAAAAGTTTTGTTTACTTCCTTGTGTATCTCTGATGCAGGTAATGTGTGCTGATGACTGAAGACAAAGGCACACACCAAAATGAAAAGGAGGCGACTGGATGGTTTCCTCTCTGAGGTCTTAGTCCGAATCGGACTCCTGCTTATTTTTATGTGAGTTCATCCTTAAGTCCTCGATGTGTTAATACGTTAGCTTTGATTAATTGTTGTTGCTCTGCTTGTATTGTGTTTACAGTGTGACAGAGCAGCTTCCTCCTTTTTCCCGGCAGATTCAGGCAGAAGAAATGTGGCTCTATAAGTACCATCATGTTGAGGCAGATCATGTCCCCACCTCCCTCATGTTTGTATGTCATCTCGTTTGAATATAGCAGTCTATTAACTTGTAATATTACTTAATTGTTCCCAGCCCTGGCTCAAAATTGCATTAACCTCATTCTTAAATGTCATTTGTAAAGAGTAGCTGCTCAAATAACTTATTTCAATTTATTCTCATCATTCACTGAGATTAAAAGATATGTCTGGTTGCTCTAAGTGTCCAGAAGTACCTCAAAAATAGCTGGGTGCTCATGGGAAAAAGGAGACAATCAGCAAAGAAAGAACCGCAAACCCAGGCACTCCAACCGCAAATATATAAAAAGCCTTTATTAACATGGCCAAGCCAACATGTTTTGACCAAACACTGGTCTTCATCAGAGCTTTCATTAAAAGACAAAGATGAAAGATGAAGACCAGTGTTCGATAGAAACATGTTGGCTTGACCAAGTAAATAAAAGTAAATAAAAGCTTTTAATGTCCTTGTGCTGCTTATTTTTGGTTGGAGTGCCTCTTTTTTCGGCAGTTGTTACACTTAAGTTTGTTGCAAAACAATTTGTCAAATATTATGTGACTAAAGAAGATGTCTGTCATTGTCTTAAATGTTTTTTTTTCCGTCCTGTAAAATGACTGAGACTTTGTATTTCTCTCAGAGTATAGCTTGTTTTACCCCGCTTCTTGTAATCATGGCTTTCACACTTACGAAAAAGGCACAGCACAGAGATATGAAAGAAGCCTCTCTTGGTATGAGTCAATTAGCAAAATGTTTACAAACTGTTTAAAATCTATTTATATATTTTTTCTTGTTTGTTATTCTCATATGGCCTCCTTCAGCTGTTACTTTGACACTGGTGTTAAATGGAGTTTTCACAAATGTCATCAAGCTGATTGTTGGCAGGTAAGTACTGAAATGACAACGGATTTACCATCAAGATTCCGTCCTGCAGTAACCATAATGCTGCTTTGGTTTGTGTCCTAGGCCACGACCAGACTTCTTCTACCGATGCTTCCCAGATGGCCATGAGAACCCAGAGCTGCGGTGCAGTGGAGACCCTGATGCAATTATCGAGGGCAGAAAGAGTTTCCCCAGTGGACATTCTTCATGTAAGATTCTTATGTTTCTGTATTTCTGATGAGAAGAAAAGGAAATACATGATAACTAACATAAAAAATACAAATAATTGTTGCTATAAATGAACATGCTGCATCAATGTAAGGTACCTGAGGTTAACTCCAAATTGTTTTCTAGTTGCATTTGCAGGACTGGGTTTCACAGCTTTCTACGTGGCAGGAAAACTGCACTGCTTCAGCCCAACAGGTCAAGGCAGAGCATGGCGCTTGTGTGCCTTCCTCGCCCCTTTACTGTTGGCAACTGTAATCGCGCTCTCCAGAACCTGTGACTACAAACACCACTGGCAAGGTCAGAGTCAATCCAACATGTAACATATTCACAATTCTACAATCAACAAAAAAAATGTGTTACTTTGTTGCAGATGTCTTAGTGGGGTCTATACTGGGTCTGGCATTTGCCTGGACGTGTTACAGACAACACTACCCTGCTCTTCAGGACCTTGACTGCCACAGACCTCTCTGTCATAGGGAAACTGTGCCAGCTGCAGTGGAACGCAAGCTAGCCAACTGTAGCTACACCCTGCCTGTGTAGGATCGCTGCTGTTTTCCTGTATATTTATTTCTGATGTCATTCCTTTGAGAAAACCAAGCAGTGGGGTCTGTAATTGTTCTTTTGGGGGTTTTTTTGGCACATCTTTCTTATTAGTAGTCTTTGGCATTCTAAGTATAAAACACAATGATAACTGTGACAAATCAATGCCATTTTTTCCCCATTTGGTTTACCTGAGTGTAAGGCAAGAGGTCTTGCATACACAGAATGAAACTTTAATTTTTTTCTCAAGACTTCTGCTTGATATTGTCAATTTAATATTCCAATGCACCATGTTGTTTCATGAGGTTACAAAGGTGGCAATCACAGCGCTACATGAACTGGACTCCACAATAGTCTGTTTTTTTTCCATTATGATTTGCCTCTTTTCAGTGCAGCTGTTACAGAACAATATTCTCATTTTTGTAGCAAATGTTGAAATAATACATAATGTACAAGTCAATGCAAGTTTGCTGTGACTCAGTATTTACACTGATAAATTACAGAATTTTCAAGATATAGGATAAAAGTAAGACATTATGCCTTTCTTTCCTACTTTGTTGCAAAGGATGAATCGCATGTTTGCGTGCGCTCTAACATGTAATGGTCCATTCTACAAAGTAATGTTTTTGTCCTTCAGTTTGACACAACAATGCACAAGGTTTCTAAACTGGCATGCAGCCTTTCTTTACCTCAGAAACATTTTCTTACAGTTTTTGATGCAATGAATAAATGTTGATTTATAGAGCAGTTTAAATATGTGTGATCATGTAATTTACTTGGAAAATAATGTGCCATCAAGAAATATTTTAATAAGTATGTATTTCTATAAATATATTTTGTTTATGCTGTTATTATGCGATAGCATAGTAGAGAACCCCTAAAGCCTAAAATGCCTCCCATCATTACCCGTTATTTCGTTTATTTGTTTTTCTCTTAAAATTCATAGGTTGATATTCAAATATACAAACCAAACGCTAGGGGGCGTCAAAGTAACAAAAGTCAGCAAAAACAAAAAAAAAAATAAGAAAATAATATAAATGTCTACACACATTGGCGCATACATTAAAATAACAACAGCTTTGTGATTTGGTGGCTGGTGATTCGTGCACTATTTTTAATGAACTTTAAGTACATTTTAAATGCATTAGGAAAACATTGGAAGGAGGGCGCATTTCCCGTCCATTGTTAATCCAAAACAAAATATGTGATGTATTCAAATACATCATTTGTTATGGGTATGCGTGGGCTCACGTATATACTCATGACGTCATCACGGCCTGTTTGTGATTGGCCTGGCGCTAGTGTAGGTTTGGCGCCACATTTCCAACAAGGAAACAACATATGCTGCAGAGAAGCTGTCCGCTTAATCCTACGAACAGAAATACTGTGCTTTTTATTCTTTTTTATCTTCGGTTTTATATTGACAGCTAGGTAAAATGTTCATCACGGACATTAGAAAGGAGTTTTATGAAGTCGTGGCCAACCAGGTAAGTTGTGCAGTGTTGACGCGGATGTCTCAAGTTGACAACATCTTTGTGATTATTTATTTGAGTAAATGTGAATATTCTTGGACTAGAGAGTAGCCCTCCTTGTTTCTGCGGACATAGACGGTCTCTGCGCTTGTAAGATATTGCAGGTAAGATACATCAGATGAGTTGTTTTTGATCAGATGACATTGTTTGTTACACAAAGGTGGCTTGAAGTCACCGCTTTCAGTCAGTTCTGTACAAAAAGTCAAAGTAAACCCTGTCCCCACTCTCCAGGCTCTCTTTCACTGCGATCAAGTGCAATACACTCTGCTGCCAGTTAATGGATGGCAAGATCTTAGCACGGCTTTCCTTGAACACAAAGAACAGGTAGGTTCATCTAGACCAGGGGATCCCAAACTGTTTTGTCCGTGACCCCCAAAATTAACATATTAAAATATCTGCCTTTTGTAATCATTTTAAAGCAGCAAAACATAAAACAAAATACTGTATTATAAAAACAGTGTTATTTTTCTATTTATTTTATCTTGAAGGAATTTAGGGACCCCCAGGTCAGGGCCTTGCAACCCCCCTGGGGGTCCAAGACTACTTAGATTTTATACTTTTTCCTTCTTAGATTATCATATATATTTATATACACCCTGCTATGATCAAATAGAATTGTGAAAGATGAAATTGAATAAACAAGTGACATTTTACTCCAAAAATAGCTTAAATTATCTAAAAATAATAGTGTGGTAACTATTAGGGCTGCAAGATTAATCGAGGTCGAATCGACATCGCAATTTTAAATACTGCAATTACCTAACCCCAAAGGCTTTTTTCTTCCTTGCGTCTCCAGCGTTTCATGAAGCTGAAATATAATAAACGAGTACAACTGCAATAGCAGTTTTAGGAGTATATTTTGCTGACAATACTAGGGCAGTGACCATAAACAATAATATTGGTCACCGCGATGAAAAAACTGCATTGTTCAATTGCTCTTAGCATTTTTTTTCATAATTGGCATCATCACTTAAGTAGATAATCCACAGTCAGATAGTTACTGTGATAACATTGTGAATCACAAATAATTTTGTCCAAGAAAAAAAGAGACAAAAATGTCCATATCGTTCAATCAATCAATCAATCAATCAAAATGTATTTGTATAGCACATTTAAAACAACCATGGTTGACCAAAGTGCTTCACATAAGTCCACTAGGTCTACATTACAACAATCGCACAAAATCACAATTAGGTATTTTGTCAAAATCGTGCAGCCCTAGTAACTATATTTATTTAATGAGTAAACTATTGGACTTTAGTGGTGGACAATGACACCCCTTCAATCCTTGTGAACGACCTTGTTTTTGTTCGTTTTGTATAGAGGAAAAAAGTAAATAACGAAAATATTAACCTTTTTAATTTGGGCGTGTTTTAGTTTCGGTACTTTGTTCTCATCAACTGTGGGGCAAATGTTGATCTCCTTGAGATGCTACAGCCGGATGATGACACCATATTTTTTATCTGCGACACCCACAGGCCGGTGGATGTGGTCAATGTCTACAATGACACTCAGGTGAAAAGCACATCTCATTAGAGCTTTCTAACACATTTATTTAGATATTAGTTCACCTTTTTTTCTTTTTTACAGGTGAAACTTCTGATCAAGCAAGATGATGACCTCGGTGTGCCTTCCTATGATGATATATTTAGAGATGAAGATGAAGGAGAGGAAGGCGATGACTCTGGAAATGACAGTGATGACGGCACAGAACCGTCTGGGAAAAGGAGAAGATTTGATGAGGTACGTTGAAGACTGATGATCAGTATAGTGGTATCAATGGTATTAAATGTTACGTGGTCACTGGGTCTTTCAGGGAGCGTTGGAAAGAAGAATTGAACGGCAGCGTGCGAAGAGGGAGTGGGAGGCGCGCAGGTTGTTTTGCCATATTATTGAATATATAGTGGTAGTAATAATAATAAGTAATTCATCTTTTCTTGCACTTTACAGAAGAGAAATCCTGTTTGATTACGAGCAGTATGAATATCATGGGACATCGGTGAGTGTCCTGTTAATCTGTTTTGCAAGACTGGACCCATTTTACTTTGTCATGTATATTTTACATGTATGCATCCGTTACAATCTTGTCTTCCTGTTAGGCTTCCATGATGCTTTTTGAACTGGCCTGGATTTTAACAAAGGACACCAAAGACATGCTCTGGTGCAGTTTCTTCTTTTAAATCTACTTAGAAACCTACTTTTTTTATATATATATTCGTAATATTAAGGAACTCTTGTGTTATCAATTCCCAGGTGGGCGGTCATTGGCCTGACAGATCAGTGGGTTCATGATAAAATCACCCAGTAAGAAAATTGACAATACTTATGTCCTATTGTTTGTTAAAAATGTAACATAGCATTGTCTTGTCTTTTCCAGTATGAAGTATATTACAGATGTGGCCACTTTACAAAGGCACGTATCACGTCATAATCACAAAAATGAAGATGAGGATAATTCTCTTTCCATCGACTGCATGAGAATATCATTTGAATACGAGTATCCTTTCATAATTCGTCTGCGGTTTGATATTGATTGCTATTTCTGTGTTGTGTAGAACATTTCTCCTTAACAATTATTTTAGCTTGCGTCTAACCCTTTATCAGCATTGGTCTCTCTATGAAAGCATCTGTAATTCCTGCTACACGTCCTGCAATTTCAAACTGTGGACTCTAAACGGGCAGAAAAAACTTCAGGAATTTCTTGCTGACATGGGGTGAGTTCACACCAAATTGACCAAACGGACAATCAGTACTTTGTGTGAACTGTTTAAGAATGCATCTTTTATTCTAATTTAAAAATGATTACAGCTTACCTCTGAAGCAAGTGAGGCAAAAGTTTAACTCCATGGACATGTCTATCAAAGAAAACCTTAAGGACATCATTGAAGAATCCTCTAATAAATATGGGTATTTATTTAAAATATCCATTTTGTTGTACTGGTTTATATTTTCACTCTTGGACAAAGGATTTCTAATTGATCTTTCTTCAAGCATGAAGGAAATTCGTATCCAAACCTTTGGTGTCCACTTTGGGTTTAAGAACCGTTTCTTGGCCAGTGATATGGTCCATGCGACAGCTGCTTTGCTGGAGAGCACAGAGAAAGATGAGCATGATGGCGATAACTTTATTAAAGCTCTTGATTCTCTGTCTAGGTGTGTAAAAAAAAAACAAAAAAAAACATTCATATTTCATTTTATTTATATTGTGTATTTATAAATCTGTTCTGTCTTTTACAGGAGTAACCTTGAAAGACTACATTCAGGCATTGACCAGGCTAAGAAAAAGTTGATGGCCATCCAACAAACCGTGGCCAGCTGCATCTGCACCAACCTCATCCTGTCTCAGGGCCCTTTCCTTTACTGCTACCTCATGGAGGTCTTTCATTCAAAATATACCACATGAATACTTCATACTTAATTTGGCCTTTCTTGTCAAACTTTCTTAACAAACCTTTAACCCTCTGATTCATCCAGGGAACTCCTGATGTAAAGCTTTTTTCAAAGCCACTGGCGCTGAGTCTGCTCTGCAAGTACCTCCTGAAGGCTTTTGTACTTTCTGTAAGTATTTAAAATGATACATACATACATTTCATGTACGCAAGCGGTCGCTGTTGTTTTAAATGAGTGAACATGGTTTTTGTCTATCACACTCTATAACTACTATTTATATACAGCGTTGTGGGGATTTCTCTATAAAAGTAATCCAACTACTGATTACTCTTTCTAAAAGTAATCTAGTTACTACTTTGATTACATTATTTTAAAAGTAATCTGATAATTACTAGTTATGTTGGTTTATAAAAAAAAAGGATCAACAGCTGGTCTTAATCTTCAAAATGAATGTTTTCAGCTTAAAATATTATTAAACAAAAGTAATGGAATCATTACTTGATGAAGTAATTATAATCTAATTACCAGTTTTACAATTGTAATCCTGTTGCATTACTCCGTTACTAAAAAGTAATCTAATTGCAGTAGTGGATTACTTGGCAATCCATTACTCATCAACACTGTTTATATAATACATTTACATTGCCTACTAAACCCCTAATTGTGACGATGTTGCGATCATAATTGTATTAATTTATTTTGCGTCTGACAGACCAGGAATAAGCGCTGCAAACTACTGCCTCTTATTATGGCTGCTCCGAAGGACATTGAGAAGGGAACTGTCATTGTTGTCGGAATACCACCAGAATCTGAGACCTCTGATAAGAAAAAGTATGTTTTTTTTTATTTTTTTACTTTAACATAAAAAATATCTGGAGTTTGATCTTTATTCTTTTTCACCCAGTTTCTTTGGTCGAGCGTTTGAGAAAGCAGCTGAGAGCACCAGCTCCAGAACTCTACATGACCACTTTGACACTTCAAGTGAGTGAGATCCTGTTGGTTCTAACACTGTCTGTCTGTGGAGGAAATAAAAATAACTAAATGTTTCAAAAGTAGTCCTATAGAGTTCACAAGTCATTTCACTGTCAATGAATTCTGTGAATAATATATAATATTAATACTAAGATTGTTCACTAGGTGGCACACTCGTTCAACCAAAAACTTGAAACATTGAAATGACTCTATTCAAAAAATCTTTTTCTTTTTCTTTGCAGTAATCGAACTGAAAATGGAGGACAGAAGTAAGTTTCTGGATGCACTTATTACTCTACTGTCCTGAGACTCCCGAGACATTTCTGTCTGTCTTGTTTTTATTTAATGTGTTTTGTTTTATTTTACTGTGATGGCATTTAAATTTTTCCATTTTATATCAGAATTGAATTATACTCTGTACTTTTTAATAAATCTTTTAATTATGAGGCATATATTTAGTTATTTGGTTTCCATTAAGCATTAAGGAGGAAGGGAATATAATACACTTTTTAAATGTTGAAAAAAAGAGTTGGTTGGTTAAGGTGAGGGTAGACGAGGGACCGGAGATCGACATCCATCTATTCCTGTCATAAATTAAGGAGCTTGGCAGCGTTTTTGGCTGTTGGCAGTGATGCAGAGCTGTGCCAACGCTTATCCATTGTTTTTCTTTGTATGTTGCTTCAAACGTTTGAGTCGTTGAGACAAAACCTGTTTCCCTGAGAATAAAGCTCATTCAAGTCGATTTGGACCTGTGACCTTGGAAGGCCGGTCTTCCTGATGCTGGCCCAGAGCGTGACAGAGGTGGGGTCTGCATTGCTCTCTGTGGCCTCATTAAGATCCTAATCATTTCTACATCAGGATGGGATCATGGCCTTGACAGGGTGGGCTACAGGAAAGACTAAATGCCTATAGCGCTCAAGTATGCTATGGCCACACAAAGGGTAAATCAATACATGCTCGTTGTTATTGTCGGCAGTGAGCTTTTGCATCATCAGGGCCCAGTATTTCAAAAATAATCCACTAGGATTGGATTTTTTCCAAATCTGATCTCATTTTGGGTATTTCAAAGCAGATTTTATCCTGAAGATTCAAATCCAGATTTGTAAATCCAATCCTGCCTTTGATCCGGATATTTTACCCTTACAGCTGTTTTTACTATTTGTTTTATTGCTGTGAAGCACTTTGTGACTCTGTGTCTGTGAAAAGCGCTATACAAGTTTACTTACTTACTTACTTTTGGGTATTTCAAAAAATTAGATCCAAATCTGGATCATTTTGATCCTAAAAAGATGGATTAAAATGATCCCACCTCAGAGATGGATTTTAGGTTGATCTTGTCTTCTCGAAGGATGAATTTCACAGTATTGTAGTCACTGACATTTTACTCTGAATTCTCAGAATAAAACTGCATTATATTGAGTAAATATCATGTTACGCTTGAAAATTGAATTATGTCTTATTGTCAAATTCACTCCAAAAAGGTTCAAACCTTTGCTTCAATCATTTCTTCCTCTAGATTTGAAGTTTGTAACCAAGGTTTCAAAACATTGTTTTGATGAAACATTTAGTTTAATCAAGTTTACACAAATTAACAGTCATGGCTGATGACATTAAGATTGAAAATTAACAGGCAAAGTTTATTGAGGGACTAAGGGCATTTAATACACAAGTACTTTTGTCTCAAAAGAGCCATCATGCTCCAGAATTTAATTAAATAACAAGTCTTAATGACAAATTTTACTCAGGATGCATTACACAACACATGCGCTA
>OMNZ01025848.1:5669-17026 GCA_900303255.1 Lesueurigobius sanzi | reverse complement strand
CCCATATTATAACAGCCCAGAATGTGTTTAAAACATTGTAAAATCCACCAAAACAAAGTAAATTAGGTCTGATTTCTATAAAATTGAGAGAATATTTACATCCATGCTGTCAGGAACAGCAAGTAAATAAATGTATACAGTGAAACTGATTGACTCTTGTCTCATACGACTAGTGGTAATTAAAACAGTGGACTTCAGGCAAGAAATGATTGATGTGTTTGATTTTGCAATATTTCATTCTCTTTACTATTGTAGATAATGGATTTTTTTCCTGAGTGCAGGTCAGGTCACTACAGGGATAGATGAAGAGGAGATACAAGAGGTCAAAGGTAGAGGTGCAGATGAGAAACAAGAGGTCAAAGGTAGAGGTGCAGATGAGCTACAAGAGGTCAGACTCCAGGATGCAGAGGAGACCAGAGGTAAAGGCACAGAAGGCATACACAAGAAATATAGTTTGTTTATTAATTACATGTTGCTGTGACAGAAGTGTGATTGAGTTCAGTAAGTTATTGTACCAGTGTTTATGGCTTGTCCATGAAGCTAAAATGCACCAGAATGAAGGAAATTGCATGCATTTGGTTAAAAAATTTCCTGGGGGAGGACCCCCAGACCCCCCATAAGGGGCTCAGATTCGACCCCCCCAATATTCGATCAAAAGTTACGCCCTTGGTGCCAATGTCCAATTTTCACTTCATAGATTTTTTTGACTGTCACACTTAATTTCAAGAAAATATAGCCGGTTTTGCTCTAAAAATACTGTTTGTTTAGTTCAGCGCATCATTCTGAGCGTGGCTCCGTGGTGCTCTCCTATAGTCAGAAGTCCGTCCCCTTTTTAGTCTTTGGTTGGACAGACGGCTTTATTGAATAAATGACGGCCGAAAACTCCTAAAAGCAGCACAATATTTGTCAGCCCTTCTATCACTGACCCTTCAGGCCTGGAACACATCCTTCGTATTCTGTAACGCCTGTAAAATGACATGCAGCACATAATAGAATCAATCCTATTTTTGGGAGCGTGCGTAGCCTGTGTGGCATTTCAAATACATGTCAATGAAAACGCAGCTACTGCGATGCACAATACAGAATGTGTGGACTGTGGCCGGTGCCTCACAGCACACACCTGTCTGCCCTCAGCCTGATACTCCTGAGTCCCACGGAAATCTCGCACTGACCGCTACCAACTACAACAGCACCGGACGCACCTTCAGCCACGGACTGCTCGCTCTGATGGCTACATAGGCACGAGATGGGCCACAGTCCGGGCCAGAGATGGTTCCTAGGCCGACTAGAGTCCCGTAGCTGTGTCTGGGATGATGAGACTTTTTTGCTTTCAAGCTCCTGGGATGCAGTAGTAGTGATGGGACATTCATGACCGAATTGGCTCTTTTAGGTTCAAACTGGATCTCATTTATGAAAATTGCCTTTTTTTTTTTAATTCTACAGATGAAATTGAATCGAACAGTTGAAGGGCAAACAAAAAGTGTGAGTAAAATGTTTTTTTCTCCACTAAAATCAAAGCAGTTGTTTCCTCTTTTCCTTGTAGATCAAACCTTTATTCACCTGACACAAATTTCAAAGGATAAAATCAGTTTCCGCTGTAAATATTAGTTATTTAAATCGAAACTTGTGCCTCTCAGCAAATTAGGTCTCAGATAATAAGGATTTTTTTCGCTGGCTTCCTACAAATAATTGTCCCGGGATGCAAGGAAGGTGTTTTGATCTGCTGTGTTTTTATTTGTGTTTTTATCCATTTTGCATGTTTGTTTTTAATTGACACCGCCTGCCCCCATGTAACCCCCTCACGTAACTTTCTTTTCCCCCCAATCCCTGGTGCGCAATCGGCACACCTGCGATGGCGGGTGGGCCCAGGAGAAAGGAGGGGTGCACGCTGGAGAGGGTTAGAATGGAAAGGAAGGACCCGAAAGTCAAGAGACTGCAACCAGATGTGACGTGACGGACTGCGCCTGGGTAGTGGAGCATGGAGCGAGAGGCCGGTGCGTGGACTGAGGATGGGCTGAGCGATGGTGGACCAGGGCATGCAGGACGGAGATGGCCCCCAGGACAGACATGGCGGATGGATCGAGCGGCCACGACACACTCTCCGGGCATGCGTGTACCGAGGAGGGCCCCGCCTCCCGCCAGAGGCTCCCCAGACCGGCCAGATCACCCCCCCCCTTTTTCTTACCTGGTTTAGTTTAGTGGTTAAGTAGATTTTTTATCTCTTTTAACCCTTTTATTCTGTTAATGATCGCATTTGATTACCATGGCCATTTTAGTCAATAAACTTGAATTTATATTTTTGCATCTTTTACTTATTAGCTCTCAATCAAAAACCTGTGACATAATAACATTAAATGAACGGATCCCAAAGATTCGGCTCCCTGTAAAGAGCCATAAATCCCATCACTATGCAGTACTGAAGAAGCCGGTCTGCAGCTGTCGTCCTAACTAGGAAAATGGCACCGAAACCTCAGAGCACAGCACCATCACGTGACCACAACTGTCAGGTGTGAAAACCACTCTGATGTAGGTGATTTAGATTTTGCATTTCTAATAACAGATAAATGTTTTGTGTGCTGACAACAATAGATGAATAGTTTGCAGAATTAATCAAAGTTCAAATTGTGCAGTAGATTAGGCCAAAAGTATTTCAATCTGTGATACAATCGCCTGCTATTTCAGAAAAGCCTGTTCAATTCAATCAATCAACAAAACAAACCACTTTCATGGTAATTATTTTCATGTTAAGTTTGGACACAATTTAATGTTTTTGAAGTTGCAAAGTTGTTAGCCATAACATATTTAAACTAATTTGTACCTCTTCATACTCTCTCCATTCAATGCTTCCTCCAAAGGTTTGTTTATTGATGCAGACTGACACTTTCTGTAACTGGTATTTCATTCCCACCATAATTTAAGTCCTGTTGAAATTGACTGACATCCAGAGCTGTGTAATTTAGAAGATTGCTTTGCAAGACAGAAAGGAGTAGGCGCAAAAGTGAACCTTTCTGTTACAGGTTCTCGAAAATCAATCATGTAGCTGAAGATCTGAAGATTTCACATCAAACCATTCACACGGCAGTCTCTGTGATATTTTTGCAACGTAAAATTAATACTGAAGTGTGTACTGAGCAGGGGGTTTACAGAAAGACAAGGATTAATTTACATTTGTCCAAACAATCATAAACAATACTGAATTTCCATCACTTGAATTTAATGCACATTTTGAAACTTCGCATAAACACCACAATTCGCATTTATGAACATAATTTCGTATTAAATAATTTATCTGCTCGTTTGAGGCGTTTTTTGATCTTTGCCAGTAAGCGTTAATGTGCATTTTGGGAGATGGAAATATATGCATTGCATAAAGTTTGATACAACATATATGCAACGTATTCTTATTATTTTAACTGTACATTGCCCCAGCAGAGCTCTCCGGTCTCTGATCAAATGGTTTTGGTCCCGGTACAAACAGGGGCGAGCCTAAACTGTGGAACTGCCTGCCCCTCAGTCTGCGTGTTCTCACCGACCTGTCCCTGTTTAAGTCCAGGTTAAAGACTCATCTGTTCAGACTGGCTTTTAACACCTAGGATTATAGGCTAGGACTATACCTCCTTTTCAGGTTACAGAAAAAAAACAGAAATTTAATATCTGTTTTTGTTTTATCGTTCTGTGAAGCACTTCGGTCTTCTTGTGTTGTAAAGTGCTATACAAATAAATTTGGATTGATTGATTGATATTCCAACAAACCAAGATGTATCCCGCGAGATTTGTGATTTGACAAACTCGGGAAAATACATCTTGAAAGAGTCCAATCACTCTGCTATTTGCGGCACCAATGTCGTGCCTGCATTGGGGTTTCAGGCGGGACATGTTGGTAGGATGTTGCACCAAACGCTGAAGAATAACAACCATCGCTGCGTCTAAAGACTTACTTTTTGATGCTGCAATTGAATCTGTTTTAGCTGAAATGCTATTTCTGCTTTGAAAAGGAGCAAAGAGACGTTTGTGCTTTCCTCTCGACTGAATTCGGCAAAAGTACAGTAGGTGGGTACAGGTGTTTCACCAAATTATCTTGAAGTATTGCAGTAACGGTTCCTCTCTTTCACGAGTGGATTGAACGAGAGCCATTGATTGATAATGTGTAGAACTCAAATCAGAGTGCTACACATAATTATCAATCTGGCACATGTCAGGTTAGTCGCCAACAGCAAAACAAGAGAAAAAGATCAGAGCCCAAATGAAATCACACATGCACAGTGCGCCCTCTGTTGAATTGAACAGGATAATAATATAATGATAATAAACTTTATTTGTATCGCACTTTTCTAAACAGGTGCAAAGCAGAAGACAATATACCGTAATCCCCTCCTAATATTCCCTCACAGTAACCCAACAACACAACAAAGCCTCATTACAACAAAATAAAGGATTTGATAATTATTGTCCAATTCACAGCGTAAAACTGTAATCCCACTGAAAAAATAGCAATTTGGAGTTTTATTTCAGCCGTTAACAGTGAAACTCCTGTGAGAGACCTTGGAGACGTGTGCACGAACCATTAACAAGGTTTCCCTGTTTGTTTTGGTTTGTGTGTGTTCCTAATTACTTCTTCCTTCAGTCGGTGCTACCATTACTATCAGTATTATTATCTCCGCTGCAGAACACATTCACCACATGACAAACCACAGGCTGTAAACAGGAGCTGGAGTCTATAATTGCTGTGGGAAACTTGGCAGAGCTTTGAATTTACCCTTGAAGATACAGATAGCTCTGGGTGAGAGGAGATGTGAGGCTTTATGTAATGTCGGTGTAAATGGTGAAGGCTGGAGGTTGTGGGTTAGATTCCTGAATGCTCTGAGAGGAGTGTGTGTCCCTGTGGTAGTGTTTATATTTTTCTCTCCACACACTTCAGTGGAGACACTGCAGGCATAACTCAATATTTTCAGGTTTTGGGCCAGTTTGCTCTTAACAAATACACTTTCTTTTCTCTAATGCTTAGAGCCAGGAGCTACTTGATACAAAGCAATGATTTGAAACAATTTAAAATAAATATAGTTAATAAATATAAGGGAAGGGGACTCTTATTTGTGTAGCGCTTTTCATATGACACAAGTCACACCAAAGCCCTCACACATGAAAGGGAGGGGTGTTCATTTACTCCATGCTGAGGGTAGTAAGCTACATGTGTAGCCACAGTTGCCCCTGGGGTAGACTGACAGAAGCAAGGCTGCTCACATCGGCGCCAACGGTCCCTCCGTCCACCAACATAAATTATCAGTAATCATTTCGGCCTACATATCAGCTTTCCAACCCCCTTCATATCGGTATCAGTGTTGACCCCAAAAATCCATATCAGTCATGCCCTATAGCCTGTGCATGTAAAATCCACCCACTCCAAGCAACACAGTGTGAAACTTTACAACTAGTGAAGTGCACGAATTTGACTACCAAACAAACCACTTAGTACAAGTAGCTAACCATGGACTGTATGGCTTACACGCATTGGTGTAGCAACTAGCCGGTCAGTCTGCTGATGTTCAAAGTTAAAATACAGCCTGGTGTCCTCATTGTCTCCAGTGGGGTTTAGTTCCACCTGAATATTGTTCCTGGCTCTAGTGGCGTTCTGGCCGATACTCCAGGATGACAACTGCTAACAGTCCACACATTCAGAGTTATCCATCCAACCGGGCGGATATGGACAGAGTGAGACCTAACACATAAGGCTGTGGGCTGTTTTGGACCATAACAAGACGCCAATTGTAGGTAAAGTTATTTTGTTCATTTGTTTTAAAGCTCAATAAAAGCTTGTGGCCATTGCACTGTGTTTGTTGTTGTGGCTCACATTGACTTCAACAGGATAAAGCCTTGAGTGACGTGTGGAATGACACTGTAGGTGGTTTGTGCTACGTTCAACTGTTGTAATGGAATTTATAGACTTGAACATTGGCAATGCTATTCCGAGAAAGAAATGTGGTTACCTTCATTCTTCATACTTTCCCGAGAGAAAGGAAAAATCCAGATGGACTAAAATTGTACATTTCTTGCACACATTTATTTTGTCAATATGTTGAAACCAGGGAACAGAGAGGCTTCAGGGCAGCTGCTCTGTAGCAGTACACAGGGGAACGAGTAGAAACATGGGGCCAGCCTGACAGAAATCATTTGTCACTGTCACTTTTTATATAATTTAAATTTGTTAAGAATCACTGAGAAAATGTTCCAAACGGTGTAGAGCTGAAACGATTATCGACGACTAATCAAATGATTGATTAATCCATCAACTATTTTAGTAATTGATTAATCGTTTTCTTGACAGAATTGTCTAATTTGAGCCAGAGAATAAATAAAAGTTTGTATTTTTGATGAAAATCCTGTCTCTTTAAAGGTAGGGTAAATGTTTTTCCTCAGATCTTAAATCGAATATGTAGATGATGTGAAAGTCATTAATGTTTAACCTTTATTATTTTGGTTCTCAGGCACTATCCAATCAGTGTCTGTTTGAAATGTTGCTTCTTTAAGGACAAACTAATGAGAAATTAAGAATAAATTGTGTTATTTCTATCAGAAATATGGTTCTCCTTTCAAAATCTGCTCTAAAGACATGAAATTTAGTTTTTTAATACAAGTAAAATACTTACTTCGATTACTCCAATTACTCAATTAATCGATGTAAATAATCAATAGTTGCTGCTCTAAAACAGTGTTGTTGTGAAATATAGTGGATTAATTTCCATAATAATCATATTAGCATTGATCCTTGCGTAGTCGCTAGGTCTACGCCGTCAGATCTCTTCACTCCTCATAAATCAATAAAATAAACATGCCCAAAACATATTAGTGTAGTGGGATGGCTTAACGCACCCTACATATCCAATAGGGCTAGACCACACTGTCTAAAAAGAAGGGTCTCTCACCTGGCCTGCCCTCTCTCACCCGGAAGTAAGCGCTGTGATGTATAGCCAGGCTAGCCCGAGTGCTACTCGCTACTCGCTGTCGAAGGAGCCTCCAGCGCATCGTGAGAGCAGCGGAGAAGATCTGTGGGGCCCCTCTCCCCTCTATTAAGGACATGTACTCCACCCGTCTCACCCGCAAAGCCATCAAAATCGCCAAGGACCCTTCGCACCAATCACACAGTCTCTTCAGGGGGATGCCTTCAGGGAGGAGACTGCGGAATCTACGGGTCAGTTCCAGTCGACTGAGGAACAGTTTTGTACACAGGGCCATCGGGAAGCTGAACTCTCTCCCCTCCCTCCCTCCCCTCTTTCCCCTCCCCCGCTCCACAATCAAGGATGAGAGAAACATAATTTCGAACCATTCGATTGGTTTGACAAATAAATAATCTTGAATCTTGAATTGAATCTTGAATCTTGAATCCTGTAGTCACCGTGGAAGGTGACTTCCAGGTCACCGCCAAGCTCCGGTGAATTGGTGTATGACTCCAGTGAGTGGCGCGTTGTGACTGTACTTCAGCACGTTACTTGGGGGTGGGAGACTAACGTAGTGTAAATGTTTGAATAGGCCGCTGCCGTGTATGTGGCTCAGCTTGGCTTGGGACTTCCCCCGGCTTGTGCGCCGCGGAAGCATGGTTCGCCATCAGAGGTTTCCTGTGAAGGCCTGGGTCCGGAGTCGAGTATGTCTGGACCATGGATCATGGATACCGCTGCTGTGGACCCGCATAAGAACTGTTTAATGGACTATGTGTTTGCACTCTTGGGACCAGGGACTTTCTTTTGGTTGCTGCTCTAAGGCCCCGTACACAAGAAGACAAAACGCTCATAGTTTCAAAAACGCTCTCTGTAAACATGGAGCCCGTTCAGTAAATGTGTGCATCCACATGTATCTACTCATGTGTGTAGAAACGGTGTAATACAGCTGCCAGGCCTGTGTGTGGCGCTGTGACACCAGTACAGGACGCCTCCTAAAGCAGAACAACACTGTAGAGAGCTCATGCGCAGTAAACCTTTTCTAATGTAAGTTAAAGAACAGAACTGTTAAAAACAGACCCATCATGGTGAAATGAAACTATTCCGTGGATTTTTTTATTTATAGAAGAAACAAAGAGGAGGATTTATGTTTGAGATTCCACAGGACGAGAGCAGAAATACTGTCAGTGAACGGTAGAGTTTAGATTCTCTGCCCGAGTCCGAACCTGACCCGGCCCGACCCGAGATGTCATGCATCATGTTCGGGTTTGGGCCGGGCCATATTTTTTTTTGTTTGTTTTTTAATTCAAAATTAATTAAAAAGGTCAGAACAGGCTGGATTGGGTTGATAAATTCATTATAAGGTCAGTAGTTTATGCAAAACATACACAACGCTGGCGCTGTGACATCATCATTTTAGGAAAGCTGCGGAGAGGCAGTAACAACGGACCCGTGAAAATGGCCTTTTGAAATCTTTCCACTCTCAGACATGGTTTCAAACTTTATCGTTTACACCCCCCAAAACGCCGGCTTCATGTGGATGATACGCCGGTTTGATATAATACTTTTGCGTTAAGGCCTGACTTCGTCTTCGTGTGGAAATTATTAAATTAACTATTTTGCTATAACCTGTCTCATCCACTATCAATCAATCAATCAATCAAAGTTTATTTATAAAGCGCTTTTCCTACAAAGATGCAACTCAAAGTGCTTTACAAGTGAAACGAACCTGTTCGCCCTTGGTATTTTGGGCTTAAAGTATTAATTTTTCCTGTTTTAAACAGGTGGCGTTGTGGCAACATTTAGTCTAAATTAATGTTCTCCTGCCCATTGTAGCACTTGGTTGCATTAGCTTACTAAACTATGGCAATATATTCCTTGTTACATGGCAGTAAAGTGTGCTACAGATATTTATTATGGTCTGACGGTGTGCGCACTAAATATCCCTGTGAATCTCTATCTATCTATCAATCAGCTGAATGTCCCTCCTTTCCACTTTTGAAAGGGAGCAATGCCAGATTGATAACGTGTGGAGCCCAATTAGTGTGCTACACATCATTCAATAAGATCAATAACATCCTGCTCTTTGCAAAAATGAGACCCAATTCGAACCTTTCACTTCAAATACCCTATTCAGTCACAAACCTCACATGGCTGGAGGAGATGCATATTTTTTCCCATATTCAAAACTTCTACACATCTGAAAGAGAGTCTGAGAAGCTGGAGAACCTCTTCATGTTGAGATAAAGCAACAGCTGTTCCCCCAAGGACCAGACATTTCAGTCCATCGCCTCCCACTAACACAATTACTTGTTTACAATTCCATTAGAATAACCAGTGGGCTGCATTAAAATATGTATAATGCTGTTCTTCTAATTATTTCTGCTCACCAAAACACCATCTGCTTGGTTCTAATGGATCTTTCACATCTGCGCATGTGGACCAGACAAAGAATCCATTCATAATGTGCATTTAGCCAACCATTAATACCACTTCACTGCAGACCAAAAGTGAAATGCCTCTGAAAAATAGCTCTTTATAGTCAATTTAACCAGAAATAGACTTAGAAATGAGGTCTCCATTAGCTTCAGCAAGTCGAGTTAACAAGTCTGCTCGGCCCTCGATGTTGTAAAATAAAGTTAGGAAACCTTTACATCAGCGTTAAAGTCAAACTAATCTTTATATTTCCTCTGGGCTCTTTATGTGGTCGCTGCACTCGCCTCCACTTCAGACATAAAAAATGGAGGCAAAACAAAGAACTTGATTAGGCTCCCACAAGGACCTTTGTCCGTGCACACGTATAGACCAAACAATCCTCGTAAAAGAGTTGATAAGAAACTCCAACTTCAAAACAACCTAGAAAAACTTTTATTCCACTTTTATTATTGTAACCGTTCTGTCGGCAAATGGCCACCAGGAAAGATTTTTTTCTACTTTTTTTTCCAAATTCCCAGTTGGCAAGCTGTGTTGCAAACCTTTGAATAATACTTCTTCAGGAAATGCTAGATTATATTCACTTTATTTATACCTGCACTTGATATAAAGTTGCCTTGCAAGACATTAAAGGACCTATATCATGCTATTTTAACACTTCCAAAGTCAACTATAGGCATATATATGACAATATTTTCCTTTAACACCATGCAGTACTGAAATATAAGTAAAAATGTCCAACCCGGAAGACTTGAATCACTGAAACTCCGCCTTTTCCCCGTGTGGATACCGCCCATTTCATGACGTCAACATAGAACTACTGCTGAGCTACTGCCCACGAAAACTTTATCAATGAAAGGTTTCACAGACTAGCAATTTTCAATCAACAAGTAAACATAGCGAGTGTGGAGCCTTGCATTTCAAGGAGTTAATGTAATTTTGTGGACACAGACTGACGCAGCCCGAGGCCAATAACAAAAACATCACTACAGCCTCATCCTTTAACAGTTTAAATGTTAATCACACATATACACCGTAATGTGAGCAACAAGAATGTTTTAACCACGTTGAGAATGTGCCACGATTACAGCTTTATAGCTACATGGCTAACACAGGATTGTTTGCATTTAGCTTGAGTTAGCAGGTTGGTTTTTTACTCCCGGCTCTTGCCCCTCCATCGGGTGGTTTTATTGTGGGAAACCGCACCAGTTTCAAGAGTTATCCTCTGGGAAAATCTTCGCTGGTTTTGCCAAAGGTACAACAGTCCTCTGTGAAGTGACGATCTCAAACAAGCTGGGGAAAGCGAGCTCCCACCCATAAAATCCAACCATCCTCTTCTTTGGGAAGGCTGAAGAAAGTCCTATACCCCTCGCAACGAAACACGCATTTTCATCAACTAGACATTATCTTTGGTGCAGGTGAGAAAGAAATCACTTCAGAACTTGTGAAGAGACCTGCGGAGAGCAAGATTCACCAGGATTGCTCAGACATGCGTGTGTGAAGCCAAAAACTGTTTTGGGGTGTTTTTGATGAGGAAATAACATTATAACATGGCTAAAAGCTTTTTTTGCATGATATAGGTCCTTTAATAAGAATAGACATTTAAATACAAAACATCTATATAAAATAATTGTTATTTGAGAGTGCATTATGCCGGGAACACGCTGTACCATTTTGGCCGTCTGCGACACAAATCACTCTTCGAAACTCTAGTTGACATATCATGCATATAAATCTTAAAAACAGGCTCAAAATCTTTCATTAGGCTGTCGTTTTATGAATTGAAATAATGTTTCCGTGATGATGACAGCGTCAGCGCCCCCTACAGAGTTGCTGTGTCCACGCTACGAGACAAAACGTTTGAATGATGACGTAATTGTTCCAGGAAGTAGAAAACAAAGCGCGGCAGAAGACAACATGAACGGACCAACAGGATTAATTCAATACTGCTCCAGGTCTGTTTTTGCCGAGAGAACAACATTATAACATGTTTAA
>OMNZ01025847.1:0-34684 GCA_900303255.1 Lesueurigobius sanzi | reverse complement strand
GCACCTGCATCATCTGCTTTTTCTCCCGCGTCCTCTGCTTTTGAGACTGCGTCCTCTGCTTTTGCCTCTGCGTCCTCTGCTTTTGAGACTGCGTCCTCTGCTTTTGCCTCTGCGTCTTCTGCTTTTGCACCCGTGTCCTCTGCTTTTGCCTCTGCGTCTTCTGCTTTTGCACCCGTGTCCTCTGCTTTTTCCCCTGCGTCCTCCGCTTTTGCGCCTACGTCCTCTGCTTTAGAGCTTGTGTTCTCTGCTTTTGCTCCTGTGTCCTCTGATTTTGCCTCCGTGTCCTCTGATTTTGCCTCTGCATCCTCTGATTTTGCACCCATGTCCTCTGCTTTTGCGCCTACGTCCTCGGCTTTTGAGCTCGTGTTCTCTGATTTTGCTCCTGTGTTCTCTGATTTTGCCTCTGCGTCCTCTGCTTTTGAGCTTGTGTTCTCTGATTTTGCTTTTGCGTCCTCTGCTTTTGCACCCGTGTTCTCTGCTTTTGCTCCTGTGTTCTCTGATTTTGCCTCCGTGTTCTCTGCTTTTGCTCCTGTGTTCTCTGATTTTGCCTCCGTGTTCTCTGATTTTGCTCCTGTGTTCTCTGATTTTGCCTCCGTGTTCTCTGATTTTGCCTCTGCGTCCTCTGCTTTTGCGTCCTCTGCTTTTACGCTTGTGTCCTGAGTTGAAGTTGTTGCTTTAGGCGGTCTCCCTCTCCGTCCCGCTCTCTTGGGGGTTGCTTCTTGACCCTCGTGCCGTTGCTCGTCCTCGGTCTGATGATGCAATCACACACATTAATAAAACTACAATTAATTAAGTTACTTAGATTCAGATGATTAAAAAAGCAGTATTTTCCACTCACATCGTCCTGTGGTTCAGCCCTCTCATGTGGAGTCTCAGCTTGATCGTCTTTCTGTCTGTCTGAAGGGGAACAAACTAACTGTGTGCCTTGACTACTGCATCTGTCAGGGTGTTCCTCACTTATTTTCTGTGTGGACTTTGGATCATCTTTAACGTCATCTTCAAAGGAAGCTTCCTGAAAGAAACAGGAAGAACAGAAAAATCAAACATGAATCTTTCTTCTTTTTAAAAAGAAAGGTTTACAATTCAAAGACAAAATCAACCTGTGTAGTTTCTGCAGAGCGATCCTGCTTCACTGAAGGTTTATCTGGTGATAAATGAAAATGTCATGTTATGACACAAGTATTACATTCATTATGAGCTGCTCTAGTGCACATACAACGCTTACCGCTGTCAGTATCAGAGGCTCCTTTGCAGGTTTCAGCACTTTCACTGTGATCTGGAGGAGAAACAACTGTCCCAGCCTCACTGGCCTTAGCATTTTCTTCTTCATTCTTAAACAAATTGGATAAAACTGGTTGTTAGAATATATGTAGCATGACATAAATAGCATATTGATAAAAACATATGTACAGTATTTGAATTTCTATCTTTTCTCTTTTTTAAACCAACCTTGTCCTCCTCTTTTTCCTGAGGTGCAGATTGTTCCACATTGTCCTCGTCCTTAGCTTCAGTTTTATCTGGAGGATATATTCAACCCAAACATAAGGTGTTTTTCTAGATATAGATATAGTACAAACAATATATTCAAAAGATATTCAAATAAAAAGTTTAACTAGTTTACCATCTGTGACCTCTTTTGCTGCAGCAGCAGAATGTGGTTCTCCTTGGGTCGGTGTCTCCTCCACATTCTCACTCTTCTCTTCTTCTGTTCTTGTCGAGCGTCCTCTTCGTGGGGTTTTGGCCACATTTTCCTTCACAATACATTTTTATTAATTTAAGCTATTAAATAGGAACAATTACAGTATGGACTCAGGTGATGGGGCACTTACCTCATCTTGGCTTTCCTTTCCTTTCTTATCACCTACATATGTGAAGCAGAAAACAAACTGAAGGTTTATCCTCATCCTGTTACCAGAATTGACTGTAGCTATTATTCTGCACATTAATACAAAATAATAAAAGAGAAAATTACCGGCTTCTGAAGCTTTACGAGATAACTTTCGCTTGCGTCTACCTCTCCCCAAAGCTTCGTCCTCCTTTAAAACAAAACACAGTTCATCTGTCAGTACAACTGGAGGATTCTAAAAGTAAGTTCACAAGAACCAACCTTTTCGCCATCCTTTTCGTCTTGACTGTCGGTGCTGGACAGAATACCTGACAGAGTGATATCAATATTATATTACACTGAGGATGGGACAGAACGAGGAAAACAAACCATAGAGTACTTACTCGCTTGTTTCATTAGACTGGATTGACACTGAAATGAGCTTCTGGGCTTTTGCACAGCACTGTCCAGCTCCTGAGAATAAGAAATGTAGAAAGAAAAGGTTTTAAACATGTCTGTTGTGAGGAAATATTTTACTATGGACACTTACCAGCTTTGATTCACTTTGTGCTTCTGCAGCAGTGACCACCTCATCCTTAGTTTCACCTGGAGGAGGAATCAAGTGTTGACTAATTGCTTCATGTGTCAAAAACTACAAACTTCCTGCTTATTATTTCTTACAGTAGCCAATTCTACAAAGCAAAAGGCATATTGTTGGCCAGAATGCAGCACATATTCATGCCTCTCCTGTTACTTCACTTTTACTGAGCCACCGCAGTGAACAGTTCAACATTGCCCCCTAGTGGTCTCTTTTGGCATCTACCTGTAACTTTCTTTGTCTACCTAATCTAAATCAGTTACTGATTTAAAACTATGTTAAGGAATAAAATGGTATCTACTTGTATCGATGTCCATCTTGTGCTCTCCAGACGTCTCCTCCTCTTCCTATAGTTAATGAAATGTTATTAAACAACTATATTAAATACACTTGACTTGAACCTGACGACTGTGGCTTACTTGTGTGGATTTCTTATCTGCATCAATCTCACTTTGCTCTGAAAACACATCGTTACATAAGACAATAATATAGAAACATGTCATCATTGCGGAGCGTTCAGCTCTTTCGTACCTTGACCTGAGACGGCAAATGCCAATGAATCATTCTCTGCTACAGCTTTTTCTCCCATCACATCTTTTTCAGCACTAGCAGCTGAAATGCAAAATCACATAGTTTAATAAAACAACAAAGGATGCCATCAAAATTCACTAAAATATTGTTCTCATTAAAGTGATTACCGTCTGGCTTCGTTTCTTCCTGTGCAGCCTTTTCAGACACGTGCGTTTCATTTAGCTCTTCTTTTAAAGTTGGGATTTGATCAAGTGTGGTGTCCTCAACCTAAACAGACAAACGCCCAGACGAATAAGTGCATATGGCAGCTTTTCATGTTTATGTAATTGGCTCAGTGCACAATATGGCTATGCTAGTTCCTTGGACTTGAAGTAGTGATGGCCAGTACTTTCTGTCTTATTTTTATGTTTATGGAGATTAGCCTAGACCCGTTTGAATAATAATACTTTCTAAAGATTTTGTGAGTTCCGGGTAGATGAAGATTGTCTTGAAGCTACAGGCTAACATTAATTCGATGTATTGTAAAATTTTAAATAGTGCCGCAAATGTGAACTATAATGCATGAAAACAGTTAATTTTATATAGGTGTTTATTTTATTATTGCACGTTAGCCTTTATCTTCAAGACAAACGTACCAGCCTGTCCAAACACAGACATCTCCTCCACTGAAATATTTGGTAGCACTTTAGAATACGGCCCGGTAACTACTAGTAACTACTAGGTAATTACCTTTGTAATTACTAGTAATTGCTATCACTAAAAACAATAATAATTACCAGTACCTCTATTAACCCTAACCCTAACTACATAGTAATTATCTAGTAGTTACCGGGCCGTATTTTAAAGTGCTACCAAATAGGTACATCCTACGTTAACACGCAGTAAATGATCATCTACTAGGAACTCAAGATTGTTTGAAGGGGTCTAAGCTAATCTTAAAGTGATAGTCTGGAAGTTATCAAAAATAAGAGACTAAGAGGACACTTTTTTTGAAGCTCCTCCCCCTCCATTCCTGATTGGTTCCCTGTTTTTAAATCACAAATTATTGCAAGCCAGCTCAGGGGAAGTTCTTGTCATTGGTCAAAGTGACAGCCTACAGCAGGGATCTCCAACCAGTAGCTCGCCAGCCCTTTCCAAGTAGCTCGCCAAAGGCTTTCTACATTTCGACATGCGCTTTATGAGTGAAATTTTAGATGCATTTTTGTTGTTCTGAGCAAAATATCTCCAAACATAGCAAAACAAAAAAGCAGAAAATACTGTAATTTTATTTTATTGAATTGAATGATCATGATCCTGGAGGCCTAGTTACACATGTTTCTTTGAAGTACAAGTAGCTTGCTGCCATTTTTGTTACGCAAAAGTAGCTCGCAAGGAAAAAAAGGTTGGAGACCCCTGGCCTACAGTGACTCTCATTAGTGTCGGAGATCAGAGAAGAAAGGACTTTAGAAAAAATAATAAATATTATTAGCAACTTTACATAAAATTCAAGGCCAGGAGGTCGATTTAACATTTTATGAAATTTGTATTACATTTAGACTTCCAGCCTATTACTTTAATGGAAATGAATGAGGACAGGAAGTACAGGCTCTCACAACTTCAGGTCAGAGGAACTTCCGCAGCCACTTTGTGCAACAAGCCATTAACCCAAAAAACATAGTCTGCCTGCCCACTGCTCCTGACTGATTGCCCCAGCGGCATCGAAGGCTGGGTCAAATGCAGAGAAGAGAACTAATTTCCCTACGGGGATTAATAAAGTATACCTTACCTTACCTTATTACTTAGTTTGTTGGGTAAACCCTGGTGGTAAGTATTGACTGTAGTTACAATTGTAAGAACACAAAGCATTCACTGTACCTGAGGTGAAATCACTTCTTGTGGCGCTTCTGTGGGTTTGGATTCAGGCTCAACTGAAAGGAGGAAGGACAACTTTAATATTGGACACTGCTGATCTTTCCGAAGTTGTAATTCTGTCCCCGTCTTACCTGCTGCTGTAACTTCAGTCTCTCGTTTCATTTCATCTTGTGATTCCTCTGCAGGCGACACTTCGGCCTGTGCACCCGCCGCACTCGTCTCCATTGGTTCTGCGGGGGTCGACTCTCGCTGCTCCAGTCCCACTTGGCCAATGAGACCGGAGGACACGGTGCTATCCGGGTCCATCGAGAGCAGAGTGAGAGCCGCCTCCTTCATCTTCATATCGGCCTCCATGTCTAAGCTGGAGTGCGCCTGTCCGCTGGGCTCGGGCAGCCGGGCGTCCGCTGAGGCGCACACGTTCATGAGGGCGAGCAGGGCGTCGGCCTCAGCTGGCATAGCGGCCATTCGGGTCGGTCCCGCGTCGGCGTCTCCCTCGAAAGGTTCCGGGGTGACGTCGCTCAGTGCGTCGCACGTGTCCTCCGAAACCGAGGTGGTGAGTGCGGCTGCGACCGGCTCAGAGTCGGTGCTGGTGTCGAGGAGAAGGGACGCTTTCTTGTGGTGCTCCTCAGTGGAAACAACCGGCTTAGGAGATTTGGTCTTTTCAAGTTTGGAGGATTTTTCCTTTCGACTGTCATCTTTACTTTCAAGATCCTTTTTGTCCGTTTTCTTCTTAGAACTTTTATTTTCAGCCTTGTCTTCTTTCTTTAGCTCCTTTTTTCCTTCCACTTTCTTCTTCTCTTTCGTTGCATCAGCTTTGACACCAGATGAGCCCGCCACACTGCTATGACTTTTCTTATCAGTTTTGGATATCACCGCACTCTTTGCCTCGTCTTTGGATTTTATTTTAGACTTTTCTGACATTTTTTCCTTCTCTAGAACCTTGGCTTTTTTGGAATCCTTCTCGGCCTCATATCCAGATTTGCTCGATTTCTGTGGGTCATTTGTTTTAGACTTTTCCCTTTCGTTATCTTTATCCGTTTTGGCTTTGGGTTTTTCTTCAGTGTGACTCCTAGACCTCTTAAGGACCTCTTTTGGGTGCTTGTCCTTCTTTTTGGCAATCTCTGAGCCCGGCTCCAAGTCTGACCGGTCCTCTGAGGAGCCACCAGACTCGGGGCGTTGCGGATGTTTTAAGTCCGTTCTTGATTTCTCTCCTTTTGCTTTGTCTTTAGTGGAATTCTTCTCCTTTTCACGTATTTTATCTTTGTCAGGTTTCTGCTCCGTGGAGGAAGCTTTAACCTTCTTTACATCTTTAGAAATCACATCTCCCATCTCCCTATCTGCTCTCTTCTCACTTTGGTTCTTTGCCTTCTTATCTTCTTTTACCGAGGCGCTGTCCTTTTCACTTTCAGTCTGCTTCGGTTTGAGCTTGGCGCGCTGGTTCAACGAGTGACGTTCTTTCTCTTTACGCTCTTTCAGAATGAGCTCTTTGCGAGACGGACGGTCGAATTTATTGAAGGAGCGATACTTGAGGGCCTCTTGCGAACCTTGCTCCAGCTCCAAGATGAAGGAGTGGGTGCGGTTCTTGTCGCTGATCTTTTTAGAGTCCGAATCCTCCGAGACGTTGCCGCTCATCCTGCGGCTCCTCTCATCGGGGGACGGCGACTCCGAAAGATGCCTGAGGAGCTTTTGCTGTGGGTTTTTTGCAGAGGCAGACTTCCCTTCCTTGTAGTGGAGAAAGGAGACAGCAATAGGCCATTATAATACATTTTATAGATAATTTCTGATTTGTATGCAAGTCCAGAATACTACCTTCTTATGCCCTTCTCCAGGGTCCTTCTTCCTGCTTGTTACATCGTCCTCTTTCCTGAAAATAAATAAAAAGTATACTCATAATGCCTCGACATTCAAATTGTTTTTGTAAATTAATTATAGATGCACATTTTGGAGGTAGATACAACAGGTGCGGTTTGTTCTTGCCACACAAATTGCTTTACATTGTGCTTCACGAAAAATAAATTTACACCACTACAGAAAAATAAATCAAAAAACAAAAGACAGAATGGTCACACCCAAAGACGCACACAAGCTGGCCATAAGGACATACCGGGAATCTAACTTTCTCTTCCTGTTTAAGGCCATTTTCTTTTCCAGAACCTTTTGTTCCTTCCGTGCCTCTTTGGCTCTCGGT
This sequence comes from Lesueurigobius sanzi, assembly GCA_900303255.1. NCBI lineage: Eukaryota > Metazoa > Chordata > Actinopteri > Gobiiformes > Gobiidae > Lesueurigobius > Lesueurigobius sanzi. The sequence goes on along the minus strand of OMNZ01025847.1, from coordinate 27,691 downwards.
CGCTCGGACGCATCAGCGCTCTTCAGACTTCTTTTGCCTGAGTGAAACGGCAAACATTATTTCCGAAACTTCGCTTAGATGTCATGGAAACTCGGAGCTCAAATATGAAGCACACACTTTGTTCTTCAGCCTGTGCCGCTTTCTGCTTGCGCTTCTCCTCCATTCGTTCTCGGTTTTGCTGCCTCTTCAGTAATCGTTCCTCTTTGTCCTTTGCCTGTAGATGAAGAACAACAACTTAGAAATCTCAGTGTAACAATATAAACTTTAAGCGGTTTCAAATTTAGTCATGTTTTGCAAGTTCAGAGTAACCAACCGCTGATCTGCGACGCTCCTCCACGGTAACCTCATCATCCGAGTCGCTATAGTAACGGGAGTACAAAAAGGGCTTATGGACGTAGGCTTTTCTCCGAGGCTTTTGTTTTTCCTCGCCATCCTCATTGGCGTCTTTCTTTTCGCCCATCTCATTCTCGTCTATTTCCATTGAGAACAGAAATATTGTCAAAATAGTCAATTTAAGTATAAAAATGATTAAAGGGCTCACCATCAGGAAGCTCCCCTTCGTCAGAGGAGTCAGAGAGTGACTGCGCATCATCACTTTCCTCCTCAAAAGACGAGAGGTCACTGGTGTGGACAGAGCTCACAGTGATGTCACTGAGCCCCTCCAGATCAGAGTCCTCCAATGAATACTCTGAAAGTGATCAAAAGAAAGAAGAGAAGAAAAGCTGGTGAGACTTGCGCCGACAAACAACAGAGCTCAAGATTGTGTCGTCAAAACTTTCTAAGATTTCTGCGATTCATGGCACATTTTATAACAATAAACAGAGATTTTGAAATGTTAAATACTGGAGTCATTGTTCACATAAACACTGCAGCGCGTTAGGTCTACTTCTCATTAATGTCCCACCAACTAACGGACCTACTTGTCATTGTTTTTAGCTATTGTTAATCAATGGGCAAGTACCCCATAACAAGGCAGATTTCTACAGTAACTGAATTGGCTTGTTGCGTGTCGTGGCTATAACTTGTTCGGGCCAGTACTTCCTGTTCGTATTAATTTCCATGAAGATTAGCTTAGACCTGCTTGAATGATCATATTTTCTAAAGATCACATGACAACATCTAACCAAACAGGTTTAGGTTGGGTATAGATTACCGGACTTTCTCACCTGATGTTAACTTCAGTTAATAGCATTCTTTAAAACTACTGGAATGTGTTTTACAAATAATACATACAGTTGTATTCATAAGTTTACACACTCTTTTAATTTTTTGGCAACTTTTCATAGGATATGAATGATCTACACAAAAATCTTTTTTCCACTCGTGGTTAGTGGTTGTGCAAAGCCATTCATTGCCAAAGAACTGAGTTTACTCTTTTGAAATCATAATGAAACAGAAACTACTCAAATGTCCCTGATCTAACGTTTACATGACCTTCAACAACTGCCAGGAAAATTGTTCAGGAGCAAAGAAAAACTCACTTTAGCTGAAATACAGGACTCTCTGACAAAACTGGAGTAACTGTTTGTTTCAAGATGCACAATATGTAAGCTTTTGATCAGGGACATTTGGCTAGGTTCTACTTGAAAAGTGTAAACAAACAGTTTTTTTTTTTTTTTTTTACAATAAATGGCTATTCTATGAAATGCATAAGTGCACATACCCTGACATGCTGCCAGGGGATGTACACTTATGAGCACAACTGTACACCATGCTCTTACCCTCTTTAATCCTCTCTTTGGCCTTCTGTTTGGCTTGACTTGAGGTTTTCAGCTCTTCATCTTGGTTCTCCACAGTCTTTGCAGTTGATTTAGATTTGTCCTTCTCCTCCACTGCCACCTCTTGAGCCTCGGACACATCCTCTTCCATCTTGACCTCTTCCTTCACTTCATCCTTATCTTGCCCATGACCATCCTCAATTTTCACCTCTACAGCTTGGACTCGAGATGACGGCTTTTCTTCTTCGGCCTCTTCGGGCATCTCGACTTGGGCGTTCTCCTCTGCCCCAACGCGACTATTGTCCTGTTCACCTTCCTCGAGCTCCATGGATTCCTCTGACAGTTCAGTATTCGGTCCTTTCTCTGTGCTGGCCCTCACACTCGCCTCCTGGCTCAAAGTCGTGATGGTGTCCAATATTGACATGGCGCCGCTTGTTGTAGTGGTGGCTGGGGAAGACGGTGCTGCTGCTGCTGCTGCAAACATATTCACGACATGAGTAGACAGACAGAATGAGAGACAGAATGGAAAGAGACAGAATGGTGATTAAAAAAATCATCATTGTCTATCATTATATGTTTAACTGCTGTTGGAAATATCAGATAAAACCTTATTTTATAGTCTCAAAAGTCATTCCTCTTGTTCTTGCACCTTAAGCCACAACAGGATGACATTTTTTAGTTGTAGTTTTACACTTCTAATCACTAGTTTTAGTTTAATGTTATTTCTCTTGCTCACTTCCTGCCTCCAGTTGATGTCACTGATGACGTAAGGAGTGAAAGCAGGTTATGCATAATTTAAATCTGAATAGAAATAGAACCTTCAACATTGCAAATTGAGTGGCAAATCAATGAATTAACAATTTAAACTTGCCACTCATTTTGCTGCTGTTGCCGAGATGACATCATACACATAACCTCTATTGTAAAATTATACACGGCTCACCCTTCAAAAATCAATTAATACATTTGGAAAGTTTTGAAAAAATATATTTAAAAACAAAATAACTAATAATTTGACTGTACTGTAGACCCATTCCAATGTCGTTATTGAATCTATAATTTTCAAGTTCACTGGAATGGGTCATGATTCTGTAGAGTGTAGAATTGAAAGAATGAAAAATGTTTCATGAAGCTGGATTAAGGAGGAGGAGGGGTATGAAAACTCTGGGAGTCCCTTGTATAGGCCAGCTGTCTACTACAGTACATACCCTGCTCAAGAATGGCATCCATTTTATATTCTGTGGCAGTCACTGGGACTTGTGGCTCATCAGCACAGCTTCCGGGCGACAGAAATTCACGAACCACCCTCTCTACCTGTGGCCTGAAGATGTGGTTTATTTTGGGATCCACCACTTGGGCCACAATTCTGTCAACTCCCTGCTCCAGCATCCCAGATCTAAAAGTAAATAGCTTGCATTATGACACACAATATAGCATATTCAGGGTAGCAATACTTCAATTCAACTTACTGCAGTACCAGCTGACGGATGTTGTTCCTGAGCTGGTTCTTGTTCAAATGTGGACTCCATGTGTGGTTGGAAAGGTGATTTGAGACGAAGTTGTCTACCCTCTGCTTCAGGTTTAAGTAGGCGGGCTGAAAGATGCATGATTCGTATGATAGACAAGAATAATAAAAACATGAAGAAACTATACGATATTTATTAGATGATCGCCTAACGCAGAGAAAGTCAACAAGGCAAAAAGACAACAAAACAAAAACAATATAGAACAATTGCATTATTTTACAATGTTTAAAAAAACAAACACACACAAAAACTTACCTTTGTATCCACGTCTGCCAAGCACTCTCTTCTGAACTGGTCAAACAGCCCCTGTGTTTTTAAATGGTTCACTATCATTGAGACCAACTGTGGGTCTCCTGGAGGTAAACCCGCCATGTTTGCACGGATGGTGCAGGATAAAGTGGAAATAGGAGGCCAATTTTGCTGGTGCTAAGCATATGGATAAACGAGATTATTTTGGTTCTGAATGTTCGAAGTAAAATTGACCCGGAAGAGATGCGTGTGAGACAGGAAACATATGTGAAAGATGAGTTTTCAAAGTAAATGTTACTTATCAAGACAATGCCATGGACAATGCTGGATATTAAACATCACTGCATTACTATGCTGTACACATAATGTTACGTATTATATCGAAAATATTATGTAAAGACGTCTTATTACGCATGAACAACATACAAACATGACCCTTAGCGGCCTCCAGTGGACTAATGAGTGTAGTGGCAATCTTTACAGCAAAAAACGTGTTCATTCTTCGCCATTTAGTGAAAACTATTTCGATTTGCTCTTAAATTTCTTTGTGGTATTTGACATTCAAGATTTGGGGTAAATACAATATGAAAAGGAGCAAAAGAACTTGGCAGCGGTGGGATTCGAACCCACGCCCCCGAAGAGACTGGAGCCTTAATCCAGCGCCTTAGACCGCTCGGCCACGCTACCTTATGAGAAAGCAAATGTGCCTAAATGGCCTATTTAAATAATTTCACAGTTTAAATAATTTTCACAGTTCATTCCTACTGAGTTTGGTCATAGCGAGAAGGGTAAAGCCGCAGGCCCGGAGCATGACCTTCTCAGCGTGATACCTCCTCAGCGTGATACCTCCTCAGCGTGATAGTGCGCCCTCTGTTGGCGTAGGGCCGAGGCAGTCTCACGCAATAGTAGAAAGCTACAGTTCTCAAGACGTTATTATTAGCGCACGTAAGTAGTCAGTAACAGAGTTATATTTTCATTTCTCATAAACGGATTTGTAAAACGTATACTTCTGTTTGAAAAAAATTACATAACTTAGAACTGCACATTAACTCAATGATTTCTCCCTTAGAACATGTTGGCTTCCACAAAGTTTTGAAATAAAAATGTTATTTGTTTAATTGAATCTCTGCACTTTTTCCTCTTTATGGAAAATTAAAGGTCTGCATTAAAAGAAATGCATTAAAACAATTGGTGTCAAACAGGGTTTCCATGGGGCATTAAAAAGCATTAGGGTTCCTAATCTACACTTCACATATTTTTTTACTGCATAAATTAATCAAACGAACAAAATATGGTCAAACTTGACATTTGCTGCATTGTAACAACTTTACTTTTAAATATTGAAGTATTCCTCAGTTTGATGGCAAATCTTCAATAAAATATATACAGGTTTGTTGTTTGCATTAAAGTTATTAAACATTTAAACTATCACGCTGAGGTCACACCAGAGGGCGCACTATCACGCTGAGAATGCATCACGCTCCGGGCCTGCAGCTTTCTACTATTGGTGATAGCGGCTCTTTGGATTTGGGGCTTCCCGATCTGATGTGCGTTGTTTTGGGGTTGCTTCGCATGTTTTAAATCTGTTACTTTACCGTTTTTGTTAAATAACTAATGAGATGCAGACAATTTGCAATGGTTTTAATCTTAACATGGCAGTCTTCCAGTTTCCAAGACGGTGTCAAAAATTTTAGTTTAAATATTTATTTGAATATAAGCGAGATGGGGAATCTTCAAACCATCTCCGAATGAAAAAAATATGTACAGTGATACGGTTTTTAAAAGCTTACAAGAACAGATAAAAACAGACATAGGAATCATACAGATTGCTAAACATCTTGCTAAAAAAAAGAAGAAAAAAAAAAGACAGCGACAAGGTATAGATGACACCAATCATAAAACATGCTAGAACTACGGCAGTTTGGGGGCCCAAGGCAGTGCTGTACATACTGTCCAGTCTCTTGCACCATGTTGAGCAGGTACAAAAATGGAAGTTTGCATATCAGTTGGTCTCAGCAGTTTAGGACGGGCAAATTGGAGGTAAGCACCGACGAGAGTTTGCCTTGACCCAAGGATGGTCAATGACATTTTGTAGAGGGAGACGATCATTGGGGTTGTGTCGAAGCAGCTTTGAAATCAAGTCCTTAGCACCATCTGAGACAATACTGGGGAACTTTAAGTCCACCTGGAAACAGAATATTGGTTTAGAAAGTCACATTTATAAAATATGACTGATAAATACAGCTATATATATTTAATGCATACGTTCATAGCGTACATCTGTTAGAAGTCTGTAGTTTACCATTTGCAATTGGTCAAAATGATGCTACCAGAACAAACAAACCTTCATGATTCTCTTGTAGGTTTCTGAATGACTCGCAGTTTCAAATGGTGGGTTGCCAACCAAGCATTCATAACAGAGTACTCCAATGCACCACAGGTCCACCTTTTCACTGTGAGTGTGCCCCTCAATCATTTCTGGAGGAAGGTAGTCCAATGTGCCACACATTGTACGACGCCTTAAATTTATAAAAACAGTAATAAGGATGTTGTTTTTTTTTTTTAAACAAAATTATACAGTGTGAATTTATTGATTACCTGAGTGAAGGTGCATGGACAGACCAGCCAAAATCTGCTATTTTCAGCTCTCCTCGATAGCCTAGCAGTAGATTTTCTGGCTTGATGTCCCGATGAATAACCTTCTTGTTATGACAGTATATCAGTGCATCAGAAATTTCTTCCATGTACTAGAATAACAAGACAAGCTACAAGTCAAGATTTTGTTTTCTGTATTGCTTAAAAAAAAAAGTGCACTATGTAACTTTTTATGTGAAAAAAAAAAAAACTTGATACAATTTTGATGCGTTTTTGACCTTTGGTGCTGCATAGCCCCTTTTACTTTCCCTCACAGTGCCTCTTTTTAGGTACTAATTGTATTGAGAAAAAAGAAACCTGGCACTAAAAAAATATTTTCCTTTAGATAGCTTTAGTTTTGATGCGTGGCGGGTCCCGAGACAGCACTAAAAAGGAAGTTACTTGGTTGTTTCAGCTCAAATAAATGATTGGATTTATGACCATTATTGTTCTGTTTTATGATACTAGATCACCAATAATTTGGTAAAGGCATCGCAAAAAGAATCATTCAGGTACTTGTCTAGTAAAAAAAGTATTGTTAAAGTACTGGTATCGAAAAAACAGGACATCCCAATACTAATATTTGTGCATCGTAGAGGCCACTGTGATGGAAAGCAAAGGTGCCATGCTGCACCCATACAGCCACTGGGTCACTAAAAGGTCAAATACGCACAACTAGGAAGTTTCTTTTTTCCCTTAAAAAGTTACACAATGCTCCTTTAAATATAACAAATATATTACAGTGGCTGAGCGCTGATCATCAAATCTTCCATATTTTTGTAACTCTTTGTACATCTCACCACGCGGTGCGTACTCGAGCACCAAAAACACCCTTGTGCGATCATGGAAATAATTGTAGAACCGTAGAATATTGGGGTGTCTGAAAATATACAGATACACATTCAAAAGTAAGTTACATTGCAGGATTAAAGTTCAAACAAATTTACCTGTTACTACTTACTTGAGATGGGCCTGAATCTCAATCTCTCTCCTTAGTTGATGCTCCACACCCTCTTTTTCCATTTGGGATTTGAAGAGCACCTTTAGTGCCACTATGGCATGAAGCTTCTTGACCCGTGCCAAGTAAACATTGCCAAATTTGCCTTTACCCAATGGCCGACCAATATCAAAGTCATCAATGGTAACTTTTCTGTAGAGGACAGTTGTTGTTGGAGGACTTTATTGCCTTAGATTTTCCAAGTAATGTATCTCCCAACAAGGACAATCTGATAACAAGAACATACCTTGTTGCGGAAGTGGCCAATGCGTCTGTGCGGGGTTTGGCCATTGGAACACGATGTGGGACTCCCATACTGGATGAAGCCAACTGACAAAAACATAAACAAGATGAGCAAAAATAGAGGTGCATGTAGTGACGTACTTTAAATGCGTTAGTCAGGACGGAAGAAAATAATCTTACTGGTCTCTGAAATCCCCTGGGCTCATAATTTTCTTTGTTCTGTCAAGGTGACAAAGATTTTTTACAAGTTAATATTTGGAAGAAAAGATAAAGAAAACAAACATGTAAGCTACCCGTAAGCCTATTGAGTGTAGCTACACCTAGGAACTTTGCATTTGAGGATGCTTTTTAGGACATGATACTAGGCTACCCTATTGTTGAATTATCAAACAGGGAGTCTCTCGTCATAAGTAAAGAAGACTTGTTTGACTAGCTTACTCCAATATGGTGGTAAAACATCCATGGAGTGCCCTTTGTAGTCGATACGGAAAGTTAGCCTTAGCTCAGCTGCTGCTATGCTAAGAACATCGCGGTCATTTTTTACACGACAAAAAACTTATGCCATCATTTGCCCGCGACTCCATGTTTTCTGTTCAACACCAGCATAAAATACTCATACTGTACTTACCTGCATTTTTGCGAGACGACTGTTTAACTGTGTGGAGAATAGTCCGTCTTCAGGACTCTACGTTCCGCCGCCAACGTTTTCAAAAAGACATCCTTCTTCAGCGCGATTGGGCGAATGCTTCTAAACCTGCGCATCCTATTGGTTAGCGCCTGCTACAACAAAACACGTGATTGGTCGAAATTGACGCTATTCACACGGCTCATACATCTATTTTGTTGACTGTCGCAAAAAGTAAACAAAAGTAAGGCAAATATAATAATTAGTACATATTTACCCAATACGCTTAATTTAACTGGTTTGTAAATGTGTATTCATCAGTAAAATACATAGACCACTTCATGTTAAAATTTGCTCACACATTTCAGAAAGATTGGCTCCTACTTCAAATGAAGTAAATAGTTACTTGGTATCAATAACTCTGGCGTGTCCTGTATATAACTGATTGCCAACCAAAAAATGACCAGAGTACTGTATAGCTAAGGCACTCCTGCTAAAACACATCAGCTTTGCACCTACTGGGTGATAGTAACAATGCAATATGGAGTATTAGCTAAATACTAGCAAATAAAGGTAAATCAGGTTGTAATTTAGATTTTACCTTCACTATCTCACCTCAAGTTGTGTGAAACCAAGAAAATAAAAATGAATAAATACAGCTCCTTAACTTATTATTATATATGGAAATTGATTTTATTACCCTTATTAGGAGGAAAATGTACAGACAAATGTATTTCATAAACTCAAGTAGAAGAGAAGGTCTATTCTGCGTTACTCTGAACAGAGCAATTTGTGAAAACCAGAGTGCAGCATGGCAGCATGGCTCCAAGTGTGCGGCGCAAACTTGGAATAGGATCTACTACATCTAGTTTCCGATTTTCATTCGTACTGTTCTCTTCACCCTCAGCTTCTTCGCGATCCTGTTCTTCTTCAGTATTACCCTCATCGGATGGACACTGTCGTGGCTGGAATACTACATCTAAAAACTCAATGTGCCGTAGTCCTCGAAGCATTCTGCAACTTTTGCATATTTGTAAATTGCTAAGTGTGCAAGACCAGAGACATAAGCGTTTCAAGTCTTTAAGACGGCTGGCACAGAGCAGACCCGGCCCCACTTCTTTACCTCCCAGACTAAGTTCCTCCAGGCCAAGCCATCCGGACCCTAAACCAAGAGAAGCCATCTGCAAATGGTAGCCCTGTCGGCCAGTGATGCCCAACTCTAAACTCTTGAGCCTAAAAAGCCCTTCTAAGCCAGACTCGCCATCTTTAGCAGCACAGTTTCTTAAACCATTAGCTGTTATTCGAAAGGTGTCACGTAACTCCAAGTGGCTCAGTTTTTGCCATGATGTCAAACATTGGAGATGTTGGTCTGTGAAAGATGGCACATTGTTAAGGATCAATCTCTCAATAGAAATGCCAGAATGAGTTGAAGACCCTTTCCCAACTTTTTCGCGACTTGTTGTGGCTTCTGATCCATCGTTGGGGGGTAAGCTTGGCAGGGTTTGTTCAAAAAAGCCACGAGGAAGCTCACAGCCACGGAGTTCCAAGACCTGCAGAGATGGAGGTAGAATCTGGCAAGAGGGGAGACTTCTGAGGTCAGCATGCAGGAGACACAGTCTCTTCAGACGAGGGCACTTGGTGGACAAAGCTTTAAGCCACGACTCAGACAGAAATGTCCCACCTCTGGCAGACAGCAGCAAACCACGCATTCTAAGGCACCTAAGGCCACAACCCAAGTACTGGCGAAGCAAGACCCACAGAATCCGGGATGTGACCTAACAAAGAAAATGCAATTTCATTAAAAATGAAAGGACAACAAAACAAAGACACAAAGGTACACATAACATCTATTATGCCTATTGTCCTACTCTATAGAACTAAATAATGCTATAAGACAAAGACACTGTGCAAGTATTGTAACCTACATTGCTGCTATATCTACATAGGGCTACTTCAAGTAGTTTTAGTTTTATTTAATCACTGGGGCAGAACATGTGTGTATCTAGTTTTAACAAAGTATAGGCTAACACTGATGGTGCTATGACCAGCTTCAAAGACACATTTTGCGTAAGCAGCGCTCAGGACCTTTTGTGTCAGACTTTTACATACCCCTTTCCAAGCTGTCAAATCCACAACTCTCCAAAGTCTCTGATCTTTCACTAGACGTCTCCATCGCTTACACACTCTACAACACAAATCATAACATGAATGAGTAGCTACAAAGCACTGAGGTTGGGTTTTATTACACCTTACCACATTAAAACACAATCCTCACCTTCCAGCTCTGACAAGCTCTCGCACACCAAGAAACGACAGTATGTCAATTAAAAGGTTCTCAGGGAAATAATCCAGATTACAACCATTTAACACATCCATTTTGTTTATACCTCCCAAGCTCTGACGGAATAGTTTTCCGGTGCACAAAGGGTTGCGTCCGAAACAAAATCCCGAGGAAACACTTTACCAAAAAGTGCAGGGCCGCTTTAAAACTGAAGATAAACAGAAAACTCCAGTTTGCCGCTACATGTCTCTTCCTTGTTGAGATAAGTATCTGCAAACACCTGGCATATTTGGGGCACCAGGGCGAAGTAAATATTCAGATGACAAACATAAACTATTGACAAAGGCATAAGGAAAAAACGCCATCTATCGACAGTAGAATACACCGCGCATGCGCACTTCACCGGCGAAAATGGCGACCAGTAATGGAGGAATGGAGGTGGACGGAGCAGGCGAGTCATATTTTATTATTCTGTTATTATATTGCACATATTATCTTTCTTTTCTTTGTATGAATCATTTATGGTACCGTTATTAGCGGTTTGACATGCTCTGGCTGATCAAGAGTGCCGAGTAATTCTTACCCTAACAACTGTATGAGCCCTCAACAATGTAGTTAGCTATGGTTTTGTTTGTAAAAGGCTTTTTATTGAAAGCATGTCAGTCCACTTTTTAATTAGTTGACAACCTTACTCTAACCTTTCTGATTACGTATTCATACTAACTTATATTTATATAGTTTGGTAGCTGTTATGCATTTGAAGACACACAAACAATAGTCATCTTATTGTCATCTTAGACTTAGAATCAGGGAGGATAATCAATAGATGAAATAACTTGGTCATTCATTAATTCTGGTCAGGTGACCTCATGCATTGAGCACATAATATTGTTGAACATAGACCTGATCAACTGCAGCAACCCCAGATCTAGCTAGCTATGTGCTGACTTTTTGGCCAAGCAGTGTTTTTTAGTAGTGGAGTGAAAAGCTGAGACTTGATAAATAACTGTCTGTTGTATGCTTGCAGCCAGCCCCAGTGTTATGGCTTCAGGGGTCACTGGGAGTGTCTCAGTGGCCCTGCACCCTCTCGTCATTCTCAACATATCAGACCACTGGATACGAATTCGTTCACAGGAAGGGCGCCCAATGCAAGGCAAGTACAGGGATGATCTGATCTCACCGAGTAATTAAGAGTCCAGGACTAATGTCAAAGTTGTTTGCCCAGGACCAGTGTTACAGCCAGCCAATCAGGGGTCAGTTGTGCTCGATAAGGGGAGGGACAGTCTGCTTTGAAAACTTGAGATGTCATGACAAAAAATGTACGGTCTGCTGTAATTTTGGATAGATCTACGAGTTGGTTTGTCTGAAAGTATACCTAGCCCTGACCTTAACCTTAAAGATTTAATTTTTTCAAAGCAGACCGTCTCTCCCATTATCTAGCACAACTGACCCCTGATTGGCTGGCTGTAGCGTTGGTTCTGGGCAAACAACATGACATTGGCCCTGGACTCTTAATTACTTGGTGATATCAGATCCTGCGCAAGGACAGCATGGATGCCCACAATCTGGTTTAATCTGGTACCAATTGTTCTTTATTATTTTTCTTAGTAATTGGAGCCCTTATTGGAAAGCAGGAGGGTAGAAACATAGAAGTTATGAACTCCTTTGAGCTTCTGTCTCACACTGTAGATGACCGAGTACACATTGACAAAGAGTATTATTATACCAAGGAAGAACAATGTAAGTACTAAAATATTGATACAATGTTTTGTGAAATTCAATCTACGCTTCATAGTCTTTAGGTCTGTCATTATTTATCCTAATTATTGCTGTTAATCCTGCACCATCTGGGCAGTTAAACAGGTTTTCAAAGAGATGGAGTTTCTGGGTTGGTATACCACAGGTGGTGCTCCAGATCAGTCGGATATTCATATTCACAAACAGGTAGGTAATGCTTATTTTTGTTTTTGTACACCGTTGAGAGATTATAAAGCTTCCACTGTTTTTTGAGGGCTCTCTTTTTTGTCTCTTCCAGGTTTGTGAAATAATTGAGAGTCCCCTGTTCCTCAAACTCAATCCAATGACAAAACACACTGATGTAAGTTTATACCTGTAATACTGTGAAAGAAAATGTATTAGTCTACTTACCTAAGCATATCCTGTCTTCTCCAGCTTCCAGTTAGTGTTTATGAATCTGTGATTGACATAATTAACGGCGAGGTACTGTGCTTCTTTCATTATTTCATAATAATAATAAAGCCCCATCCATATTTATATTTGTTAATTACCCAAGTTATCTCTTTGTAATTAGGCAACCATGTTGTTTGCTGAGTTGACATACACATTGGCCACAGAGGAAGCAGAGAGAATTGGTGTGGATCACGTAGCTCGCATGACAGCCACTGGCACAGGAGAAAACTCAACAGGTATTATTCACTATGCAGTACACACATACTGCTTTGTTGACTGGACACCCATCTACAAATAATATTTTTTCAATCCAACAACTATTATTTATGTCTAAAAATAAATAGACTATACTGAGTGAACATGCAGAAGTGCACATAATAACAATGCCAAACCTTGTTTTTATCTTCTCCTGTAGTTGCTGAACATCTTATAGCCCAACACAGTGCGATAAAGATGTTGCACAGTCGAGTGAAGATCATTCTAGAATATGTCAAAGCTGTGGAAACAGGTGAGGCCTTTTTTATGAGGATAAGCAGTTATGAGCACTAGCATACGTGCAGAAAACAGCTGTTTTCAAACTTGTGGCTTCCTTTCCTGATGCATACGCTTTAAACAGGCCTCTTGAACATATGTTCTTAATTACAGGTTTCCGTGTGTATATGTCAAAATCATGTCTTACTGTATCCTAAGTTCATTGTTTTCGTCCCCTCTCCATAGGAGAGGTGCCTTTTAACCATGAGATTCTCAGAGAAGCAAACGCCCTCTGCCACAGGCTTCCTGTTCTTAGCACCATGAAATTTAAAACGGACTTCTATGATGTAAGGATTTTCTTTGGGTTTACAGTGTTAAATGACTTTGACAGTTCTTCAGTCTTTATTAATTAGGTTTTGTTGGTGAAAATAGTGTAATATTGTTTACTGTAGTTTTGCATGACTGATTATTAAAGCCACTATACCTGATTTAAAAATATATTATTATTATTATTATTTATTACAAATAAAGGAGAGCGGGTACCAGTGAATTAAATTGATACTCGTGGTCCAAACACATTCCTCAAATCCCATGTCTTCAGAGCGATGAGGTTCTACGTATGTTTCATAACTTGCGGGGTCACTTTTTAGGGTCACTGCCACACCAATTGCCTGCAAACTCACGAAATTGACAAAAAAAGCTTTATATCTAGATCCACAGTATTATGTCCACAAATATCAGTTTACAACATACTACAGGAAGACAAATTTCATTCCACTATGAGGAAGAAAATCAGGTATAGTGCCTTTAACCTTTAGATTATTGTCTATAATGAGGTGCCTGACTAGGCAAAGGTGGTTATCCCTGAAGTAAATCATATCAAAGGAGTTCCTTTAATGACTGTATGTTTCTGCACAAAGCTGCTGGGTGTTTTATGTGCTTGTTTAGGCAGTAAATTAATGGCTAAAATGGTTCAGTCTTGTTTTAATGTTATGGCCAGAGGGGCTTTGTGTAACCGTCTCATCTCTGTTTCCCATACAGCAATGTAATGATGTGGGTCTGATGGCCTACTTGGGCACCATCACCAAGACCTGCAACAGTATGAATCAGTTCATCAATAAGTTTAACGTCTTGTATGACAGACAGGGCATCGGCCGCAGAATGAGAGGACTTTTCTTTTGAGCTGGCAAAGACCAATCGAAGACGTACAAGCAGCGGTTTTGTGTCTTTTGGGGTTTGTTTGTGAAATGATAACTTAAGACCACAACAACAAAAAACAGTAGTTATCTAAACCGGATTTTTCAACACGATATACAAAAACGCACTTAACACTCTGCTTTAAAAATTACAATGTGTAAATTTTACACTGTTCATTGTTTTACTTAAATATCTGTAATAAATGATACTTTTTTCATGGGATTCATGTCAAATTATTTTTCAACTCTATTTAGGTATGCTGTGGGAAGTAAACCCAGCTCTGAAGGTAACTAGGAGCACGGCTTAAAACCTGTCTACCGGGCACTTTTAAATGAGCCTGTAAATCAGCTGTGGGATGTTACTGTAGTTGCAAGTTTAATGTTTGAAGCCAAGTGTGTGCAGTTAGCAGGTCTTTTGAAGCTGTTATCCTGCTGTTCTGTGCCCTCAAAGGGGTGTGGATATAGGCAGTAACAGCAGGGAAGGCCCATTTAAGTTTCCAGACGTGTAGGAGTTACAGAATTTATATAGGTATTAATTACACAGCGGAACTAGACATAATGACCTTTGGCTTGCACATTGGCACCTTCCACCTTTACTAGACTCATTACTAAGTTAAGGATATGAAGGACCCAGCAAAAATACTCAATACAGAAAGAAACGGTTTTATTTTCATAGTGAAAGGTAACTTACATTGATGTTAATATGTAACAACAATAATAATTATAAAACAGTAAATGTGTTTTTGACTTGTGCAACTCACATGTTATAAACCAGTCTTTATTTGTTTATTGTATCCTACTCAGCATCTTCTGCTGGCTCATCAGCGGGGTCAGCTGGCTGGGGGTAATTGAAGCGTGCTGGGTCATACAAATCGGCCCTTGGGTCGTATGGAAGAGGATAGTAGTAGTAAGGATACAAAGGAACTTTCTTCTCAACAGGTGCTGGAGGCTCTGGTTCCTCCACTGGCACTTCTTTCTCTTCTTTTGGAACAGGAGGAGGTGGGGGTACTACCACTATCTTTCCCTTTACAGGCCGAGGAGGGTTGTCAATGAGGCAGTCAGGATCCCAGTATGGGTCACAGTCATACTCCATGCCCTTGAAGGTGCGGATTGGAGGAGGTGGAAGGGACTTCTTCACCACTAGGACCGGGGGTGGCGGGGCAGACTTTTTAGGATGTTGGATCACAGGCACAGGCTCTGGGGCTTTCTGAGGTGTGCAATGGGGGTGATAGCGTGGGTCACAAAGCACAGGAACAGCCCCTGTAGGCATGTATACAATGTGAGGCTTACACATTGGGTCTTTGGCGTTGCACAGAAACATGACATCTGCCTGGGATGCAAGAGGGGGAGGAGGAGGGGTTGCTGGAGGATCTGGCTTTGGGACCCCCTTCATGGGAGGTGGAGGAGGAAGCAGCTTGCATTTCTTGTCTGTAGCAGGGTCACACATTAGCAGTGGGACTCCCAGCTTGTTCTGGTAGTATGAAGCATCAGGACCATATGTATGCTCCAGATACCTCATCTGTTGGTACAGCATCCGCAGCTTATCAGTCTCATACAACTACAAGAAGAGTGGTACTAGATTAGAGTAAGCATTGAGTGCAAAGTCAAAAGATACTCCCAATAATCTTTGTAAAACGTCAATGAGAATTCAATGGATTCATGCAATAACAAATCTTTTTGACTGTTTTGTTTGACATAAGCCTTTATCTGGTGTTTTTATAGTGTGATCCTTTTCATGTATGTCTAGACGCACTTACCCCTTCAGTGTGCCCAATGCTGCTGTAGTAGCGGTAGTAAGACTGAAAGTCAGGGTTGGACCGATACCACTTTGGGTCCACATTGCGCTTGGGTCTGGAGTGGCTCAGAAAGCCATTTGCTTTTTCTGCGTCCATGCTTAAATGGTCCACTGGAACCATCTCTGATTAAATAAAAAGAACACATAGGCTATTAGCAGGTTTAGTGGAAAAGCTAGTTTCATGATTAAAATGTGTACAACACAATACCTTCCTGCTTGATGACATTCAGCAAGGTTTTGGCATCCAGCAGACCTAAAGAAAAACATATATATTTTTGCACTTTACTGTTTACCTAAGTTCCTTCTATACCAGACAATAGGTAAGCGAAATGCTATTCATTTAAGATGAGATAATGCTTTATTGATCTCCCACTGGAGAATAAAACCTCACCTTAATGTAAATGAATAACACATTGCTTACCTATTTGTCTGATATAGAAGAAAGTTAAACAGTAAAGTAACACGAAGACAAGACGAACACCATTCAGAAGATACCATTTTTGCACATTTAACCAGAGAAATGAGGACAAAAGCAATGCAGAACTAACCTGGAAGCCAAAGCATGCAGCAGAGTGCCAGCAATGTGGAAATCATCCTGACCCCCAAACTGAAATGTAATATTACAAAGTTAGTTCTTAAAAAATATTTTAGCTGTTAGTCTTTGTGGTGGAAGAAGTGACTAACTCAGTGGCTTACCTTGTCCAGAGGTTGCTGTGTCAAGTTAGTAAATCAGAACAGTGGTTTAAATACTAGCCCATGTGGTGTTACAGTGAATATTTTAAGTTGACCAATGAGATCTCTCTATTTTTGGAGCGGAGAGCAGTCTCCTCCCCTCTATAAATATGGGTAAATATGGGGCCTTAGTCACCAATTAGGAATACACCCCCCTTTCTCTGAGCAGCAAACCTGTAAAATGCAACTTCAAATGAAAACTCTGTGGAGCCTGCAAGAAAAACTCCACCTGCTGTGACAACTGCTACGTTGGAGAAAAAAAACTGCAGACTGACAATCTCCAACTTTTCTACATTAAAAATGACCTGAAGCATGTCAAATTGTATTTACAAAGAATACAGCACTTCAATAGTTCACTTATGCAAACTAGATTCTTGGTAGCACTTTAGATTACTGACCACTACATATTGTGTACTAACAAGGTAATCACTCTCAACATTTCATGTAACACCAAGATATTTACACTCCTATTACTGTAATTACTCTGTAATAACATACTTACATCTGGTATTGACAAGGTAATTACAAAATAAGTATTCAATACTTTCTATATAAAACCAAGATAGTTACCACTACATACTATGTACTAAAGGATAACTACATTTTAAGTACAACATATCAATACAAGTACAATAATCGTTTACTTCAAGTGTAAGTAACAGAAAATGGTCAATCTAAAGCAGGACTTTCCCGGGTTTTACCCTTAACTCATATTTTGTTAGTGTAGGTTCTCAGTCGTACAGGAGTTGTCCATCGTAGGGAAAGATTCCTCAGTCTTCATGTGTACTCTGTAGTTGAAGTGTAGGATGTTTCGCACTTTATCCAAAGAGCTTAGTCAGTAAATGAGTAAACTTGGACACCTCTATTGCACCTACACTTCAACTACAGAGTACACATGAAGACTGAAGAAGCTATCTTGGTAATACATGGTAAGTATAGAGTAAATACTTTGTAGTTACCTCATTAGTGGTAAAAACTTGAAAATTATTACAGTGTAAAACACAGTAATAAGAGCGTAACCATCTTGGTTAAGTATAGAGTACTTATTTTGTAATTACCTTGTTAATACCTGACACGAGTATGTTACTACAGGGTAATTACAGTAATAGTGTAAATATCTTGGGATTACATGGAAAGTTTAGAGTAATTACCTTGGTACTACACAGTATGTAGTGGTCAGTAAAGTGTTACTAGATTTGGGGTTAGCATTATGCAATTTGTGTAAATTGTTTGCATTCATTATGAAATATGCACTTTCAAACAATGACTACCACACGAGTACCAAGCCTGTGCCGTGGGGTACTAGTCCTTCACTGCCTACAGACAACCACCTGTTCCTAACATTACGTTTCTATATTTAAAAAAACATTAGTTGAACAACTCTGATCATCATGAGCCCATGACCTAGTTCTTCCGAAGACAGATTTTTCAACAAAAAAAATTGCAGATAGTTGGACCAAATTATTATGTTGCAGGTTTTACAGACAGGACATAAATTCTAAGTGGGTACAGCAGTTTTGTTGGGAGCTTCTGCAGAAACAAACCAGGTGTTCAGAAATTTCTATGGCACACTTCAGCTGTGACACCTCGATTCACGATCAAGAAAAATGCACAATAAGCCATAATTGAACCATCCATTTATTATAACCATCTGTCACAATACAAGGCTCAATGTCTCCTTTCAGCCCATATCCATTGCAAAAAAATATACAGTTATACCTATCAAAAAGCTAGAAACTAGGTGTCAGTGGAATATATATTTACAGTTGTGACTTTTATTTGAAGTTTTGAACTTAAAAATCAATAACAGGGATTCTTGCAAATATTATAAAAGTGTCCCATAATACAACAAAATGTGTTGTGGTAATCGTGAGCCCATTTCCAAAGTTCTTTAGGTTACAGCCAGCACAAAGTCACTAGTTCTTCAAACAAAGGTGATGCGAGTGCGTGTGTGATTGATCTGCCACACATTGAGCTCCTCGTACTCCTCCAGGGCTTCCTGGAACTGAGCTGGAGTATAGCCTCGCGAGATGCACCTCTGCTCTGCTTCAGCCATCCGGACTAGTCCTCCAGCACCTCCGCGCCCTGCCACACCTTCAGTGGCCAGCTCCCTCACCAAGGAGAAGATCACATCAGCAGGTCGCTGGGTCCTACAGACAGAGCAGGAACAAGGGTATTTAGACAAGATCTTCATATTTTGGTCTGAGCTGTTTTTTTAGCTTCTGTGTGAACCGTTGCCTGTAAAACCATTTATTGCTTCCTCCAGGATACAGCAACTCTAACAACCAAATACGAGAAGCCCATAAAGCCACTAGTGGAATGGCATCCTGTGACTCATTATGGAACTCAACCCAAATACTCAATAGTATATAGCACACCTTGTGGAAGTGGACTTGTCAGCCTGGAGTGAATCCTTGGACATTTCCATCAGTCTCATTCCCTCATTGACATCTTCCTTTTCCACTGCATCCATCATACGAAGCCGAGCCTAAGGACAACACTAGATTAGAGGTGGCATTTGATTGTTTGGGTCTTCACACAGAAATTTAAGTAGAGTTCCTCAGCCGCGTTGTGCCGGCACTGTCAGACCGAGACAAGTGCAATGCCCTCAATGATGGCCAGCAATTGCCCAAGTCTCCGCCTCTCAACACCAGCTAGTCTCCACACATTTCCACAGACTATAGAACTACAGTTCACGTTGAGTCGATTTGGTGATTGTTCTAACCACGATCAGTTTTGCATGGGTTTGCACAGCTGCTTCTAATGCAAACAGGCCGACTGCCCACCCTGCAAAGCTGACCAGGGCCAGATAAACGTCAAAACTTAACATGTTTGCGGACATGTTAAGAGAGTGCCCCCACTCACTGTAAGCGGTCATCGGTACTGGGTTGTTTTAGTGTTGTGGACGCTTGGCCTCTCACCCATGAAGCTTCCTCAAGCTTCGTCAGCCCGTTAGATTAGTTGACAAAGCTTCTGAGATGAGGCCAAGCGGCCGCAGCGCTGGTACAACCTACAACAAATGACTGCTTAACAAAGTCAAAACAATGGAATGCACATGAATGAATGAGACGTTTTCGTCTTTATTGTACCTTCACTCGAATGCAGTTGGTTTGCCCTCTTGTGGACAGCAGGGTCAGTCACAACACCAGGCTGCCTGAAGTGCTGGTTTTGCAGTAGGGTAGGTAACTACTACCTGCACAAACAGCACTTTTAGCAGCCAGGGTCCCAACAGGCAGCACAAACATTTCTTCGATAAGCTTGTAGCGCTGTCTCCAATGTAAGAAAGAAGTGCTCACACTGCAGTAGAATCCAATAACGCTACCTGCACTGTAAGCACTTTACCACACACTGGGGAAAAACATTCGAGCAAAAACCACAAAAACAAAGCTTAATGGAAAGTATTTTTTTTTTAACTGAATCCTTACCAGGGCAGTAGAAAGGCGCAAAATGGATAGCAGAGTACGAGCAGAAGTGAAGGTGGTGTCTTTGCTAACACGTGCCTCTTTCCTCATCTCAACATAAGCAGCAGTGATGTAGTCTGCCAGGTTCTCAGGTACCACAGGCTGCTTCTTCTTACAAAGAGCAATGTAACGCCTAAGAAAATAAGCAAGTAATAAGTATTTCTGTATCATAATGAAGTTTAGTTTTTGTCTGACCAACCTCATGAGTTTCATATCAATAGGCGTGAAATGAGTGGGTGGCTGCCGCGAGTGTTGATGGACATAGGTAATGTGCTGGGCGAGACGCAGGTCAGCGTCAGCATCTGGTTTGTCTTGAATCAACCAAAGGAGATCGAAACGAGAAAGCAGAGCAGCTGGCAGCTGGATGTTCTGCTCAATGGTTTTCTTTGGATTGTAGCGACCATAAGCAGGGTTAGCAGCAGCAAGAATAGAGCAGCGAGCATTCAGGGAGGTCATGATCCCAGCCTGCAAATTCACAGATGTTAATTATGAGGTTAAATGAGCTTCAGTATACTGTGGTAATCCCACCACTTACCTTGGCAATAGAAATTGTTTGTTGTTCCATGACCTCATGGATAGCTGTGCGGTCAGCATCAGCCATCTTATCAAATTCATCAATGCAGCAGACGCCCAAATCAGCCAGAACTAAAGCACCACCTTCCAGAGTCATTTCTCCGGTTAGAGGATCACGCATTACTGCAGCTGTCAGACCTACGCCAGAGGAGCCTCGTCCAGTTGTGTATTGGCCTGCAAACAGATTACTTGCACTTAAGTACTGGAAGTTAGACATCACCCAAGTCAATTGAACATTAAAGCGAAAAGAGATCAACACTCACTTCGCGGAGCTAAACGGTCAATGTATGACAGCAACTGGGACTTTGCTACTCCTGGATCTCCCATCAAACAGATGTTGATGTTGCCTAAAAATCAAGTCATTTGAATAACAATGCTTTAAACATATTAAATGTACATTAGCAAAGTGTCAAGCCTCACCTCTTATTTTCATTCCTTTTGGAGCCTGCTCAACACCTCCAACCAACAGCAGGAGTAAAGCTTTTTTAACATCCTCATGTCCGTAGATTTCTGGTGCAATTGATCCAGCGAGTTTCTCATAAAAGCCTTCATCTGCAAAACAAACCAATTTAAAACATCACATACAAACCACCATCATGGCCCAAGTGCACAATTTCCTACCTGTGATGCTGCGCAGCTCTTCCTCACTCAGTTCCTCATTGCCAAGCTCATCATCCTCAGTCTTGTTCATGAGTACGATACTGTGTGCCTCCATGTAAGTTTCTGATAGAAGACCCTATCATAACAAAGGATTAGAAACTCAAATTCTTGCAGGTAGACGTATAAATTATACTACAAATAAAAATAAAAACTCACTTGAGTGGCCTGAGCGAAGCCAGTGCGCAGTAGTGGGAGGAAGACTCCTGTGATGGCTACATGGTCACCAGGCTGGGCAAGACGAGTATTTTCTCCTCGTGCAAACACAGTCATACCTCTTGGAATATTACCCACGGGCACTTGGTCACTCTATAAAAAAAAATAATAATAATAAAAGTTTTCAATATTTTACAAGTTTAATGTGATACAGACAATAGCCTTACATGTTCTTGAATTTTTAGCTCTTGGAACTTGACAAATTTGGAGCCTCTGGTCTGAAGATAGAGGCGACCTCCAGATTTGTTGGTGACACACTCTTGGCTTGGGCACATAACAAGGGGCATAAAGGAGGGCGACTGGATCTGAGGAGAATAGACAGTTATTTTAGATATGTAGAGAAACCGCTACACAAGTTATATTTCCTGTAGATACTTACAGGCTGATAGGTCTCAGCACCACATTGGTCACATGTGTATGTTGCAACAGCCATCATTGGTTTGACCTCTGTAGCTCGGGTCACAATTCCTCTGACAATCACCAAGTGTCCAATGCTGTCAGCTCGCACATCACGTACCACTTTAGGTTTACCAGTGCTGGGAGCCTTGAAGTATACCTCGCTGGAAGGAAAATGCTTCATATTTAAAACAAAAGCCTGTTTAAACCTGCTGGAGAAAACTTTGAAAGATTTTTTATTGAACATACAATCTTCTCATAAGTTCTGGTGGGTACTGGTTGTGAGGGTCCCGTGTGTCCGCAGGATCACGGCCTCTTTGCTCCATCATCAGCCTGTGCTCAATGTACACATCCAGGGAGTCCTTAGCCACCACCTGAGGAAAAAAACTAATGTTAATTTCCTCACAACATCCTTTATCAAGCATAACAGAATACATACATCCTTTTCCTTGTACTCTGGCAGCAACTCATGAACAGCCTCAGCGATCAGGCCACTGTAGCGTTTAGCGTTCTCGCAAATACTCTCCACCAGTTCAGGGTCTTCCTCAGCCACATCATCCAGGTGCACATGGAGGGACACTTGCTCCCTGTGGGCCAGAGCCACCTACAAACAGAAGGCCATAAGTGTCATCACCAGAGATGTCATACAGTACAGATTTTTGCAGGACTGACGGATATAAAAAAGCCAATGACATCTAGACTTAAATTACATTTAATTGGCTAATCAGAATTACTTTCTATATATATATTAAAAAAAAACAAGATACTCACAAGCTGTGCTCCATATTTGAACTGCTTCTTCCCATTGTCATCTTCAGTGTAAAACTCCTGCAGGAACCTCTTGAGCTTATCTGTAAATGCAATATTTTACTCAATTTAAACTTCTACATCAAACGGTGGATTACATTATTAGATAATCCAAAAATGAAAAACTAACAGTTGCCTAGATCCCGGCCCCTGAGCAGTGGGCCTACACCAGTATCGTTTGTTGTCCTGCTATGACCCTCTTTGTTGAGTAACATGGCATCCTGTAATCTCGATGAGTCACTATTACCTTTGGCGTAACGTAAACAGCTCTCGACGCAGTATACACTTTATTTTCTGAACCAGCGCACACTTCACGGGTTAAGGCACACAAAAAAACAAAAAACAATGCAGCAAAAAGAGAAACCTTATGTGACAATGTAAACAGACGCACTCGTTCAGTGTCCATTTTCAAAAAGATATCCGCACTTCCCGAAAGAACTCCCAAGTAACAACAAAACCGATTTCCACGAGATAAACAGACGTTTTATACACACACAACAACACGAGTAATCCACTTACTTTGAAGCAGCCTGGGCTAATAACCTCGTCTGCTTTATTATTTCTCTGCTCGAGGATGTTATTGTAAACAAAGCAGCACATGGCTTTGTGCCTCGCTACACCAATATCCCTCCGCGACTGTTGTTCCGCTTTTAAAAGTAGTCCTCATTTTAATCACGGATCCGTTTTGTAGCAAGAAGTGGATATGTTTTAGTAGAGGGGTGGTGTGGAACAATATACACAATATACACATGTTTAAAACGTCAACTTGCTTTATTTAAACCATTGATGTATTGCACTCTTCTGTATCACGCTGTATGATTCGAAGAGTAATGCGGTCTTCATTATAGCAAAGGTTCCCAAGCATTGACCCCCATTTTACCTTTTTAAAAAAATTAAACCTCGAGAAGCCACTACAGCTTTAGGGGTCGGTTTTGAATACTGATCGTAAACAAGAAATCGCTAGCAAACAAGAATCATGTTTGGCTGCACAGTAAACCAACTCTATGCCTGCTAGCCTCGTTCTCCTCCCATGATATCAGTAAAGTTCAACCATTTCGTTGAAGTAGCCAAGTATTGAGATTCCAGTCGTGGCAATAGGTTTTGATTGGTCGCAACATTTAACATTTGGTGTAGTTCGTGTAGCGGTCGTACTTTTCCTAGTCTTCAAATTGACCAATGTTGGGACATGTGGCTACAACACAGTGGCGCCTGCTCCTTTGTTTAAGAACATCCATCCGGGTCACTATGTTGTCCTCCTCTCAAACAGAGTTGATTACACAAGAAACATGACTGAGAAGTTGATTTGTTAACGTTCATTTGGCCAAGTAACAAAAATACACCCAGTTTAAAAGATGAGACATAACAACGGACATTTATATAACTTTGATGAATCGAGTAAAAAGGTAAACTCTTGGACTTTTGATCACGAAATTATTAAATGCCGACTAACCTAGTTCAGTAGTTACACATATGCTACAGCAACATGCGTATAATATGCTACAATATGCAGCTCTTAAACACGTCCATTGGGCTTAATGTTAAATGAAGGCAACCTGTTGCTGCCATGCACCTATGAAATGAGTAAAGCAAATAACTACCTTTCTCTGCCGCATAATCCTTACGAGCCATCACTGTAGCTGGGAAAGGGTAATTTCTTCACCGAGGAGCTGTGCAAAATAACTGAAATTTGATGTAATAGTTGTTTTTTAGCCGGTAATATAGACAAGTCGTGCACTCATTCACGAAGTCCTCCCTGCAGCAGAGTGAGAAGTGGCGCCAGGCTGACGTGTCCCGCAGCCAATCACATAACTTCATTCTACAGAAAGAGGCGGGTTTTTCTGGTGGCGCGAAAATGACTGCTACGCAGTGTCACGTGTGTTTAGTCACTTCCGCTGTTTTATCACAGTTGGCGCGAAAGTCTTGGGCGGAAAAAAGCTTTCAGAAGACATCACGACTCACGATTAAAAATATCAATATAGACATATTTGACCGTCCTTTTGTTTAGTATTCGCATGGTTGTCCAAAACCGTATGCATGTGATAGATAAAAAAGTATTGCTAAATCAAATGACAAACTATTTGAACCATCAAAACAAAACCTTAATGACCCTTTGTTTATTTAAATTGTCAGGGACGTGCATGCTAAATATAGAACAAACAAACAATATCTGCCAGAAAGTAATGTGGCATATTAACATGGGAATAATCACTGAATATAATAACCCTTTTTTACGTGAACAAATCAAATGAAAATTCTAAACAATGTATTATAATGTATTAAAGATTGCTCAATTGCTGCAATTTAGAAATTCAGTGTATTCAGTCAAAAAGCTCATCAAGGACACTTGGTGTTGGTCGGGTTGACAGCTGAAAAAAAACAAAAAAACAGTCATCTCAATGGCTCTTTACAGGCCAGGTGTCTCCAACCTTTTTTTTTCCACCGTGAGATCCTTTTAAGTAACAATTGCAGAGATGGAGGGTTATTTAAGCTTTGAAAGCAACAACTATGCCCCGAGATAATTGAATAAAAAGTAATTACTCTTACTGTCTAAAATTATTACAAAATATTTTAGACTAAATTTACACTGGAAAAGGCTGGAGGGCTACCAGTAGCTCCTGAGCGATTGGTTGGAGATACCGGACATAGGCCAGTGAGTGTTTATTTTAATATATTTTTTTACCTGTGTGTTTACAGTATCACGGTCAGTATCACTTTCATAATCTTCAATAATAGTTTCCTCTTCTTGATTTTCATCAATCAGGGACAGCCTAAAAAAGCCAGATGTCTTGTTATTTTGTGATACAACCACAAGTGGAAACTTGTGTTTTATGTTTTACAAAGTGAGGTGAGAGTCGATCTTTTCCAAGAAGGTTTGGCTTGGTTGGCGCCGTTTGTTTCCCTTTACCGCTCTCATCTGTGACCTACGTATTAAAAAAGGTATCATAAGTAAAGTGATTGTGCAACTTGTACATTTTGGAGAAAAACACACAATATCACAGGAACTTTTTGGTTTTCGCATATGATATGGATATACATTTTATT
Source organism: Lesueurigobius sanzi (assembly GCA_900303255.1). Lineage (NCBI taxonomy): Eukaryota > Metazoa > Chordata > Actinopteri > Gobiiformes > Gobiidae > Lesueurigobius > Lesueurigobius sanzi. The sequence goes on along the minus strand of OMNZ01025847.1, from coordinate 1,882 downwards.
TAATTCCTCCAATTTAAAAAAAACAACATTGAAAGCAGGGGGGAGTTTCGAGATGACATTTGATCAGAGATACAGTATAGTGCTTGTAAATTGAGCTTACATTGGTGAAAACTCTTCCTCAGACTGTGCCTCTGTTAAGTCGCTGACGATATCGGACTGTGGACTGTTGACTCCTTCAGAGGTCAGGCCTTTTGTGGGTCGTTTCTGCACAGTGGAGGTGAGGGTTGGAGTGGGCAGAGACGTGTGGATACTACTGCTGTCTAATGTTGATGCTGTAATTATAGAACAGGGAATTATTATTCAGTGACAGCACATTTGTTTTATTTTTGTAGTTGTAATGAATCATACATTTTGCAGAGGTTCTCTTGCGTTTTGGCACAGGACTGTTATGTGTGACAACAGCTTCACTTTGCGCTTCTCCTTCCCGAGGTTTAGAAATTGATCGTCCCTCTAAAGACCGCTGATAAAGTCTGACAGATGACCAGGAGAGGGCAGTCTCGGGACACTCTGATTTTAGAAAAAAGGCACTGAAACAAGGGATGACAGAGGTAAGGACAAAGCCTGGGCCCAATCTTTGTCTTTTCAATTTATCGTGGTTTGTTTTATAAGAATGATTTAATATAGGAAGGAAATATTCACTATGGTACAATACCAGGCAGGTGGAATGTAATAAAATAATCTACCAGTAAAGTGTTAAATACTTTAAAGAAGCAGGGATCTTGGGATTTTTTGGTTTTACAAAAAATAGTATGTGTTACTAACAGCTCAGCGCGGCCCTTTGGCAGCAGCTTGAAACTGAACTCGCTGAGGACCTCTAGAAAAGATTCATTTTGAAATTCTTCCTCTCCTTCTTGTGAGGCACGAAATGCAAAGCGAATGCCATCCCTAGAAAGCAAAGACAATAGTTCAGAATATTGCATAAATTCTTGCTCTACAGAGAACAGTGTTTCCCATTAATAACAGACTACGGCGGCCCCCCATGGTCTAATTTTGTCCACCATAGTCTAAAAACAAGCCAAGCAAGACATTTGGATAGGAAATTACAATTTGTGTGCTTCCAGTCTGAACATGAACATATAACATTAACTATACTGTTAAAAATGTAATGGATAAGATGAAATATCAGTACAAGGGGACATTTTTACTCCAAAATACCTATTCTGATTTCTCTTTTTCTCTTTCTATTCCCTTTTTATTCGTGGTTTCTAAGATTACCATATAAGACTTCAATTTCCCTTTCAAACGGTCTCAAAAACACCTATACCACCATAATCTCTTTCAAATCTGTGGGAAATACTGGATAAACATCTGATTTAATACTTTGCTCACATGTGCAATGCCGCCAGTGGTTTGCTGGCACGATGCAGATCAATGCCAAAGCTCATAGCAAGCCTTTTGGCAAGATCACGAATCTCTCCAAGATCCTGCCTGCTGCGATCCTCTGTCAGCATCTCAGAGAAAAGCTGCAAAAACACACACATCATTTACAGACAGTGTTCAATACAATCACTCAATAGTGTTATAACTGCTATATTAAGTTTAATCAAATTGTACAAATGAACGATTGCATGGTTTATACACTGGACAGTGTCCGAATGCAAGCAATTCCAGTTCAGTATGCTGTGGAAATGAGTGGTGTAATCTGGTCATTGTAAAAAATAATGTGTGTATTCCACTTTTCTAAAGTGAAGGGTAGGTTCCTCACAAGCTCATGGAACTTATACCCGGGTGTGGTGGACAAGGCAAATTTAAGATGTTTTAACCCTTTAAGCCCTAGGCCCTTTTCTCCAAATATCATTTATTTACATCACATGGCTAATCTTGGTGTCCACACATTTGATAGAGTTTAGGGATGACGGTGGGAGTGAAATAATAATAAATT
>OMNZ01025841.1:12014-27185 GCA_900303255.1 Lesueurigobius sanzi | reverse complement strand
TAAAACAGAATGATACTGTTCATCAATAAAATGTTCATAATAAAATTTGATCAAAACTAATGTTATTATTTTTTTTATCAGCCGTGGAAAGTAAGTAAAAAGTATAAATTATAAATTATAGGTACTTTTACTTTACTTAAGTGAATTTTATGATGAATACTTTTAACTTCACTACATTTTAGAGCCAGAATCTGTACTTTCTACGCAAATACATTTTTAAAATTGGGTTTAAAGTATTTTATTTTCAAAGAGACCTCTCTGTGATGAACTGGTTTAGTCCCAGTTTAGACCTGGTTTAGTCCCAGTTTATTCCTGGTTTAGACCTGGTTTAGACCTGGTATAGACCTGGTTTAGTCCTGGTTTAGACCTGGTTTAGTCCTGATTTAGACCTGTTTTAGTCCTGATTTAGACCTGTTTTAGTCCTGATTTAGACCTGGTTTAGTCCTGGTTTAGACGTGGTTTAAACCTGGTTTAGTCCTGGTTTAGACCTGGTTTAGTCCTGATTTAGACCTGTTTTAGTCCTGGTTTAGACCTGGTTTAGTCCTGATTTAGACCTGTTTTAGTCCTGATTTAGACCTGGTTTAGTCCTGATTTAGACCTGTTTTAGTCCTGGTTTCGACCTGGTTTAGTCCAGATTTAGACCTGTGGGTGGTAAATCTGGACCACCAACAGATCCAGATTTTTTGGTTTCGAAACTAACGACCTAGTCCTAGTTTCGAAACCAGGATTAGATCGAAACTAGTCCTGGTCTCGACCTAGTGTACTTATAAAGTACATTTTACAGTGGATACTTTTATACTTTTACTTAAGTAAGAATATTGAGTACTTCTTCCAGTCTTGTCTTTGTAGTTAAGATGGGACAACTTTCTTCAGTGCTGCGTCACCAGGACCAGTTTCCAGTCCTACATTTTTCATCCTAATTTCTGTACAAAACTGGGATGCACATGGCGGCTCTCTCTCATATAAGTCTTCATCATAGTGTAGCTCGAATCGTCGACTGGACACTTGTCTACAGTTTCACTCAAACAGCAATTGTAAACAAGTGCAGTGGGTGAATGATGGCTGCCCTAGCCCCTCCTCCTCTGGGCCTTCAGTCTTTAATGAAACCTCTGAACTTCTGTCTATCTGTCACACTTTCCGAACGCAAGAGCTAGGAAGAATTTTCTGTAGATAGAAGCAGAACATCCTCAATTCAAGCTACACCAAACTAGCTTTTAATAGTAGCTCAACTTGACTGAAAGGCTGGTGGTCGAAACCCAGCTGTAACCAAAACATGTCATCCTCAACCAGCTTTATTCTGAATGTATTTATTGTCATGTTTGTCATTCTATAGCTGCAGTGTTTTGTATTGCTTTCAGAACGGGGGTTGATAAAAAGGAATAGGGGTGCCATCTCTCTCTCTCTCTCTCTCTCTCTCTGAAAAACAAAATCTCCGGTATAGCTTCTCCGCAGGTCAGCGCCTCTATTATCATTCAAATCCACAGGCGCATTTGCACGCACTCGCGGGAGGATGTGAGCTGGTACACGTGGGAATGCCGTGTGCAGCGGTGGGGGAGATTGGGAGAAATGTTGCGCAGGAATCCCAGTTCCCCTCAGACTGCAGCAGAGCCTTTGACGTCATCACTGGGAGGAAATGCAACGGCAGCAGGAAGCGCTGTTCTCGATGCGGGGCCCGAGGACACGCGGATCCAAATGCACACATCACACCACACCCCCCCCCCTCCCTCCAGCGTATAGGACATCTTGAAAGCGTCCTCCTCCTCTGTTTCAGCCTGTCCTCTGAATAACCTCACAACAGTTTGTCTGTCTGTGTATAAGATCTTGCAAAAACATATCATCAAACTGGTAACAACTCATTAAAGGGGTTGCTAAAAGTTTTTACTAATAACATCAGTTACATATTACATAAGAGATGTCTATATAGTTTTTCTAGATGCTGTGAGACATTTATTTTATTTTCATTTTATTTTAATCTAGTACTATTATTACCTGTTTTTGCAAACTTACTTTATTCTTGATGGCACGATTATTCCTGACTTTTTTGCACCCTCCTGTGTGACCTTGTCTTAAGAGCTGTTGTAACAAGTGAATTTCTCCATCGTGAGATCAATAAAGAACTATTTCATCTTATAACACTAGCTATAGTGGCCTATTTGAGTTTGTAGCTTCTGAGGGCTACTTCAAGATTATTAAGTTGTCCGGGGCCATCAGTTTTAATAAGTAAATCCAAAAGACTTAAAGTTACCCTCTTTAATAATGGGATATATTTAACCATATCATTTAGTCACAAATTCATTCCAAAGGGCCCCTGGGTGGCCGCGGGCAGAGGGTTGGTGACCCCTGTTCTAATGTTTCAGATTGTTTCCTCTTTAAAAGGTACTATACCTGATTTTTTAAATTACAAATAATGAAAGAGGTGGGTTGAGTAAATTAAATTAATAGTTGTGGTCCAAACACATTCCTAGCTTTACTCACACATTTCTAAAATCCTATTTCTTCATAGAGCTGAGTTTATAAGTACATTTCGAAGTGCACACAAAAACTTTATATTTAGATACAGTATTATTTCTACAAATTCCAGAGTTTACAATATACCAAAGGAGGACAAAACTAATTTCCTTCCACTACAAGGACCTTGGGTACATTTCCATTCAGTTAGCTATAATCATTATAGAGCAATAAAATGGAACAATGATCATTACATCATGTGTTCCATTTCCTTCAGAAAAAGGTAGTTTTTTGTATTTGTTTGAGCTAAAACGTCCTAGTAACTTTATTGAGTGCTGTCTCATGACTTCCCAGGCCTCACATATTGGTATTTTAGTTATTCAGAACCAGTTTGCCTTACTAAAACTTTAATACTTTCCCTTCTCATCGAGACATTGTTATCTTTTGTTACATTCATGCATGTTTAAGTAAAATCCAGTCAAACTGCTCTGTTCCACCTGCTGATGTCATGAGGTGTGTAATACGTCCATAGCTACACTCAAATTGCAGACGAGCCAAAGCTTGGTTTGCAATGGGGGTTATGCAGATGACATTCTAGCTTCGCAACAGTAACCTCTACCTTCTCTTGGCTGTAAGGGTGATTTGTGTGCACTGAATTTGAACTCTTTTCCATTTATCATACACATTATTAAAAGGTTAAGTCTAAAACTGAACTAGAGATGCCATATTTCACTCGCTCACATCTAGAGAGCTTCTTCATAACTGTAAGTCCAGTTGTTTTGTTTCTATCTTTACCGTCTTGTCCACATTATCTGAAGTTATAAAGCATAAAAAACAATGCTAAGGTATCTAAGTATGTATTAAATTGCCTACATTTCATTGGCTGTTGCTAAAAGGTGTGTTTTCAATGGCACATGCAGGTGGTCATGCAAAGCCCTCTACCAGTTACACACAACACACCCTCACACGCCTTTTCTCGTATTCACAGTGGGAAGACCCGTGGAGGAATATGACTTTTGGCTGGTCAGCTCTGCTTGCCGTCTGCGGTGCTATAGTGATGTATCATGGCTGCTATAATGAGCCCGTGGACGTCGGCTTTCATTTGTACGTGTCAGTGCAAGTGCGTACATTTGCCACAAGCTGGTTATGAAAACTCCTGAGTGCACATCTGAGGTGGCCGTGCGCACCGGATGACTCGCTCAAGTGTATAGTTATGGAGATTACGCCCGGTGTGGCTGTCATTGTTTGTGGTTAGCTTAGTGCAACGCGGTAGTTTTGTTCTTAACTTTGAAAATCCCTTATTGTCTAAGCTTCTTCTTCTTCTTCTGCTTCTCTTTGCAAACTAAACCATGGAGTTGGCAACATGGCAAAACTAAACTGAAGTGACTGCTGTTTTTATTTTGTAAAGGGAAAATGGTTGGAGTCCCTGGAGATGCTTGGGTTTTCTTGCAGGCCAGCATTATTTGGACTGTAACCTGGGTTTTAAACGATAAATAAATGTTTGTCTCTGTCGATTTTGCTGCCATTTTCCAGTAAGTGTCCTGCCTTAGGCCAAGCTATCTGTGTGTATCTCAATTCTCTCATGATGTTAGAAGAAAGGGTATGGATACTGGATGATATTGCTGTTCATTCATAACTGCTAGTGGCTTTTCAATATTGAATGGGTTTGCAATGTTGCTAATACCTAGTTAAAACTTTGCTGCTTCTCATTTGTGCCCTTCTAAACACTTTACTCCAGTGGTTCTCTACTGGTGGGCTGCGGAATCATTTTTAGTGGGTCGCGAGCCTTTGCCTGAGTAACTTTTTAAAAATATGTGCTAAAAATGCAGAAAAATAGTCCTTAGTCTGCTAAAATGGGTTATTTTCATCATAATTTTAGCATTATATAATTATTAAATACTTATTCAACTATAATTTGTAGAAAAATACAGTATTTTGAGTTATTTACATACCAAATTCCATTCTTATTTGGATCGCGGCTTGGCATTATTGGAGTCATGGCGGGTCCCGACGCCACACCAGTTGAGAGCCACTGCTTTACAGTATGTTAGCCTTTCAAAATAATGTGTTTTGTGTTTTCATAGCTTTCTTACTCCTCCAGCCTGTTAAATGTGTACAGTTATGGGTGATTTACAATTTGTGCTTTCAAAAATTCAGTTCAATGCGGATTGTCAAGGAGGAAAAGTACATCAGACGGACAGATATGTATGAACTGCTAAACTAACACAAGAATCCCTTGCATTTTAGTAGAGGTTTATGTAGGTTCTCTCAGTCATCCTGGTTTTTTCATTGCCAAAAGCTGTCAGCTGGACTGGCTTGGTTGAGCAGTGAGCACACGAGGTGAAATCTCCTCCACTCAAACAACCCAGTCCTGTCGACGACTTTAAAAACCTACTGTTCTGCTTGTAGAGGATATAAACTACTTTATAACACCAAATGGAGACAAAATAAATACTGTATTACATTTTCTGATTCATATTGCTGAAATGTCGGCATCCCTTGCGATTTTCTCATTGCAACCACATTTATATTGCATGCATGTTGACATTGCAGCCTTAATATACAGCTGCTTTGAAAATATCTTCATGTAAAGAGCTTTGAGGCCCTAATCTAGGTGGAAAAGTGCTATACATTGAGACCTTATACCATTTCCCATCTCATGCTTGTTCTCATGCATTTTCTCCACATTCACATTTTGTTGTATCACTTCTCCTCTGCCTCTGACCCGTTCTATTTTCTCGCCTCCTCTCCTGACTTTCCGCCTAATGGAGGTATTCCCCTGCAGTGGCAACCATTCTGCTCAGGTTGGGCTCATTTCATGGAGCATAATTAGATCTCTCTGGCAGCAACTCGGGGCTAGATAAGCCCCAGTGTTGTGCGCCAGTGTACAATAGCAGAAGGAATTCAATTAAGTCTTTACATACAGTATATCACCAGGCAGTGTACAGTGGCGCGCCGATCTGCTCATCCGAACGGGGGACTTACACACAGCGCATGTCTGCCCCCTCTCACTATTGTAATCACTTTTACCACCACGAGCAGGGGGAGATGTATATTTCAACGCGCGCCTCGTCCGCAGCACATTGGGTTTTAATAGCGCAGCCGTAACGGTCCTTGTAGACGCCGCGTGTATTGTTGCGCGCACCTCCCCCATCGGTTACAAATGTCTCACATATTTCTCCACAGCAACGAGAAGGAGTCAAAGCGTCAAATGAAATCTGCATGAAACCAGCAGCCTCCTCGGAGTATTTGCATAGTCAGTGGGTGATCGACTAATTAGGACGGCTATAACAAAGTGCATATGTTTGTTTGTTCTAGTTTTTTGGTTTTTAGGTCTGGTTTTGGTGTATTACTAATCACTAATTGACAATTGATTAAGAAAATATGTAATAAAATTGAGGGATAACTATTTGAAACTTTTGCTGTATATTACTGGCATAAGCTTACATACCCTTTTAATCTTTTGGCCATTTTTGATAGAATATGAATGGTAGCACAAAAATCTTTTCCCCGCTCATGGTTAGTGGTTTTGTGAAGCCATTTATTACCAAAGAACTGAGTTTACTCTTTTGAAATCATAATGAAACGGAAACTACTGAAATGTTCCTGATCTAACGTTTACATGACCTTCAACAACTGCCAGGGAAATTGTTCAGGAGGAAAGATAAACTCACTTCAGCTGAAATACAGGACAAAATTGATGTCTGTTTCAAGATGCACAATATGTAAACTTTTGATCTGGGACATTTGGCTAGTAAACAAACAGGTTTTTTTTTTTTTACAATAATTGGCTTCACACATCCACTAACCATCAGTGAAAGAAAGGGTTTTGTGTTATCATTCATATTCTATTAAATGCATAACTTTTGAGCACAACTGTATATTTTATTTTGAAGATATATTACATTTCGGATATCTTATTTAGCTTTTGAATAAAGTAGTTATTAGTGAATAAATCTGTGAAAAAGAAATCAAAATTTGCCATGTTTTATAGGGTCCATAACTCAATAAATCAGGCTAGGAATTATATATTGAAAAATCCCTCTGAATAGACCTTCAAAATGTTGAGTCCAACACTGGAAATTTTGGAGTCTGTAGGTGCTAAAGTGGAGATGTTGCACCATCATGTGAAAAAAAAATACAATTTCCTGTATAGTTAATAATTACGCTGCTTATTGTACAGATTAGGTCATGTATTAGTATAGCTGAAAGTGTATACACTATGTTAAGGGAGAAAACTGGCCCAAAACCAGAAAATTGAAAAAATATATAGTTCTGCTTGTCATGTCTCCCCTTAAAGGCATTGTACATACAGTATAATCCATTTTGCCCCGTTAATTGCTGTATAGTGTTCTCAGACGGTTGTGGGAATAAAAGAGTCCACCGCTCACCATCAGGAGCGTATTATGAGCTATCATAAAGCCGCAATACTCAAATGGCTTTGCTGAATACATCATTTGGACCCCCAACAGCCTGATCTCGAGCCCCGCACTGTACATCTTTGCGTTTGATGTGGAAAACCTGCGACATGAGGAGAACCACTCACCACAGACACAAATAATCCACCCCATGACCCAGGCTAACCACTTTGTCGCCCCGTGTTTTTCTTCGTTTCTGTATTTCTACGACTCTGACATGTCCGAGACCCCAATTCCTGATATTCCGTCTTCACCTGGCGTCGTTATCCTCCCAACCTCTGGCCGCTCGCTCCTTAATGAGACTTTATGAAATATTCAGACCTTCGCCACCGCGGATGTGTGCGTCTCCCCTCTCTGTGTGCTTTCAGGATCGGCACTTTTTTGATTCCTCTCTTAACCCTGACACATTCGACGAGACGTGAGGCAGGCATTGAATACATTAGGCCGGTGTTTCTCGACTGGTGGTTATTTTAGTCATAATTTTAGGTTCACACTAGAAAAAGTCAGGTAGAAGTACTTGGATTTAAAGAATTTATGCAGATTTGGGCTTTTTCTCTCTTGAATTCAAGTTTTTTGCCTTGCTTTTCCTATTTTGAGTGCAGTGCATGTTCATGTCGCTCATTCTAAACAAAATAATGCTTGCTCCATTGGCGATTTTATTCCAAGATCGTCCAAACCTACCAAACCTATACTGAGAATCAAATAAATTCTCTTAATACTAGTACCTTTTAGCTGTTCCTCTTATGTTGCGCAGTCATTTCTTCCAGCTATAATTTGTTGGAAAATGCAGTATTTAACATTTAGAGATTCACGGTTACCACAATTATAAAAGCTTACGTTTGGTTAATCGAGAGAACTTTGGGACCCAAGGTAAATCCAGTGTCAAATCCACCAAAAATACATGAAGCCAGGTTAAATAATCCAACGTGCAGAGAGCAAATCTTATCCGTCTTCACACGATAATGGCAGAACACTGTCAAAGGAAGAGTCCTAAAAGAACCCATGTGCAATTCTCCGTATTTTCTTCCTTCGTTAATCAGGAATAATCGTAAAATCGCAATATTTTCCCCCGCACATTAATCGTGACTCCAAGGTTTTCCAATCCTGTCATCCCTATTTACATTATACTACTAAATTCAATTCCTCTTTGGGTCGCAGCTTGGCATCACAGATTATTGGTGGGTCCCGACGGCACTGCACCAGACCACACCTGCCTGCCCGCCCGCCGCGCGATGACCGGCATGATTCGCTCCGGCGTGACGGTTTTGTTTACCCACGGCGCGTGGTTATTGGGAGTAACGCGCTGGATCTGGCTCGTTAGCGCGGACCGTCGGAGCTTTCGGTGGCGGCGAGTGCTGTGGACGCTAACCTTAAGCGCGCCTCTTCCCCCTCTGTTCATCTGCCGCTGTCCAAAGCACTAAATAAAGCAGGCGTTTTAATTAAAGAGCATTTTTTCCACCGCTGACACAATGTGTGCTGGCTCTTGGATACCAGGACATGTTTTCTTCGGGAATATATGTAGCACTAATGAACAAGATTGTCTTAATTAGTAGCGTTTCTTTCTATAGATGTTATTTTTCCAACGTTCATTATACGCGCTACTGTATATACCCCATTTTGTGCCAGCATTGTATAAGTGCTAATGAGTTTTCATGTCATAATATCAAGAACACCGCTCCGCTAATAGTCACTGTTGCCTCTTATGTGAAATTGAATCAAAAATGCAATATAAATCACAATCAAATCGAAATTGCAAAATGAATAGTTTCAATCAAACCACAAAGACCACAATTATTTAGTCATTACTTTCATCCTTTCATAAACATTAAAGGTATTCTGTCTCCGTGGGGTCACATTATGTCTCAAGCCCTCCACAAGTACGTTTTGAAATGCATCGTTCATATTTCATTATCTCGAGTGATAATGCTCCTGGACATACTGTGTGTAAAATGTGCAAACCGAACTGCCTCTTCATTCTCCAATCGTGCAATATCTGTCAGGGACCGGAGTTGTGAATTAGCAATAGCTATAAACTCAAGTACTGGCTCAATGGGTGACCTTGTTTTGTGTTATGATTTAAGAAAAAATAGAATAGAGAAGTAAAAAAAAAGAAAGAAATAAAAAACTAGGCTTTGAGAACTTTTTGTTCTGGTTGCTCCGTTTCTTTTTGCTTTACTTTAAAAAAAATTTTTACTTTTAGGTAAAAAATGTATGTCTGGGTTTGTACATCTGTCCATTTGCTGAGGTTAATGTGTGTCGCTGCCTTACAATTGTTGGTATACTACTGTCTATTACTGTTGTTATTCAGCCTTTACCATCACCCCTCTCTGTTACCACTGTTGGAATAATTGTTCACTGTAAATTGTTTCTCTTTTCTAAACATCCTTCCTTGTGCCAGGCTGATATAATTTGTATTGTACAATATGCAATTACCGTATTTACCGGACTATAAGTCGCACCAGCCAAAAAATGCACAATGAAGAAGAAAAAAACATATATACAGTAAGTCGCACTGGACTATAAGTCGCATTTTTTGGGGGGAAATTTATTTTACTAAATCCAAGACCAAGAAACGGCCATTTCATCTTGAAAGGCAAGTTCTAATAATAACAATAGAATAGAGCGAACAGGCTGAATAGGTACGGTACGCTAACGTTACACATTGATGGTTATTCAGCTACATAAAGCTTAAACATAGAACTGAATATGTGTCTGATATGTTAACATAACGTATTAATGAAGTAAACTATGAAAAAAAAGTGTGACTTATAGTCTGGAAAATACGGTAAAAGAAAAAAAGCTATAAACTCTTTGTGCATCACATCAGCTGCAAACTGTGTTTTGTAACTATGCCTGACTGCATTGTCCCTGTCAAATAAATAAACAAATAAAAGGAAAATTTAAATTACTGTATACAGTAGGGCAGGGTGATGGGCAAAAATGTATATCACGATATATCAGAGAAATATTGCAATATATTTGGCAATATAATTTACACCTGATTAAACACAGCCTCTAGTTTACTAGGCAAATTCATGTAGAGCAATTTTCCACTTTTTATTTATCTAAGTTCACCTAAATCTGTGAGTCTGCTTTCATCTGGAAGATTGACATACAAGGCTGTATTTGCTTGAAAACTTACTTTGAGGTTTTCAAAGTATTCCCTCTTCTCGGCGTCGGTGTGCTCTCCTGCCGGTGCCACGGCTCGCAAAGTCAGCTGTAGTCACATGCAAATGATACCACCTCTATCACGGTATGAGAAATTTTACAAAGGTATCCACAAATTATACCGGTATGCATTTGCTCAGCCCTAGTATACAGTATATTTCCCAAAAAATCCTGCACAAAAATGATATCTTGATATGGAATTAAGTGTATTCAACCTCAATTGGAGTAATTCTGACTTATCCAGTGGAATTTCTGCCAATGGAATAAGACTTTTTGCATTTAAAGTAAGAAAAAAAAAACATATTTGCACTAAAATGAGATGTATTAACTAATTTTAAGCACAGTACATTATTATATTTTCTTTTTTAAGAGCCAAGATACTTGTTTCATTTACTTATCTGTTCATCTATTTTTAGATCACCTTTTGCAGTGTAATTGTTTTCCCCTACTACACACCAGCCCATGGAGGAGATTTCACTTTGCTTGTTTCACAGTTTTTCGATTATTTTGTGTACATAGTTAATATCCTGACAAACCCCTCCAGCACAGAGTGGAGCCCGAGCACCAGATCCCTCTGCGCGCCCATAAATCTTCTCCCCAACGCGCGCACACCCCTCTCGTCTTGTTTGCCTTCTGCCCCACTACCCTTTCGAAGCTCCCCCTTAATGAAGTGCTCTCGTTGCCCGCACATCGAGCAGATTCGGTGTCATGTCTACAGACTAATAGTGCAGCGTATCGGGGCAAACAGGTGGGAGATGAGTACGTGTGTGTCCGGACTATAGAGCAATTCATTAGGCAGGTCCCAGGACTCGTATCACGGCTTTTTTTCTTTTTTGTGTGCTTGCGCCCGGAGCACTTCTTGACTTTTCGCAGGCGTCTCACACACACGCGCGCGGCGGTCTCTGAAGTCTCCCCGAGTGGTGGTGGGATTGACTGGCTGGCTGCGATGCTGGAGAGGCTGAAAAGTGTCCTCCATGCATCTCCCTGTATGTAAGCAGTACCGCATCAAGTGATTACTGCATCCCTGTGGGCGCTTTCACTGTGTGTAATGGCTGTGAAAATAAATAGCGCAAATGTGGTGGAGTGGAGCCCCGTTTCCAAGAAGTATGCACCGGTGGTGTTATTTCTAGATTTCCTTGAAAATGGGTAAAGGTTATCCAAATCTGGTGCCCTGCAAGTGGAGCAGCAAAGCAAAAAACAACATATTATTTATATGATCGACAGCCGGCCTCAGTGGTGCTGCGCTTCATGAATAGTTAGTGTCTGTGTAGAGACATTTACTTATCACCCCACTCTGTTTTACAACCTCAGAAGCAATTTACATTTTGTCCACCAATCCTTACAGAGATGACTTAGACAGAGGGTTTGTTTTTTTGTTGGAACTTGATTTCTTATTGCCCAACAGCGTGTGGAGAGTAGGATGAATGACACAAAAGTCTGGCCAAAAAAAAGGACTTGGGCAACAATGCTACTATCTTGGCGATTTGTAATGCTATCTTAGCTGCAGACTATGCGCATATAAAGTTGTACATGCTAGACTATTCCTGTGCATACAGACAACCAATTATTTCCCCCAAACTAATCAAGATTTGATCAAAGCTTTTCTGGAGATGAGCTCCACAATACTCAAAAGTTGGAGAGCAGTGATGGGCTAATAGCCTGGCAAATCAGCTTGACTCTATGTATGAGATACATTGGAAGACAGTCTGGGATTGTCATTGCAAAATTCTCTTTGAGAACCTCCCCTTGTGTGGCAGCATAAAATACATAAAAAATAGATATGTCTGAATAAATGTATTAAAAGTCATTTCAAGTACTGACCAGTGATGAAACACTGGCCTCATGTCAACTCCAAATGGCTAGACCTCCAACAGGGCCTTCACAGCCCTGAGAAATGTCCTTTTTTAATAGAAAAGCCTTCAGAGCAGCCAGTTGTTGCAGTTTTAAGGACAAGTTCAGCTCATTCAACACAAAAGATAAGGCCTAAATCCTCGCTCCGTTGCGGCCGCCATCTACTTTATTGACTAGCTGAAAATGATGCATGGCTAACTCCCGCCTCCCGTGCTGTGATTGGTCCGGTAGCGTTCTCACCAGTCTTCCAATGTATCTCATACATGGAGTCAGGGTGGTGATCGGCAACATCAGGTATCACATCTGTTAAAATATTTAAAAATACTGAACATATTGTTCCGTGAACGCTACTATTTCTACTTAATGTGTAATGAATTTGGGCCTGACTTGACTGGTTCTATGTAATATTGTTACTGATTTACCTATTTCCTTATTTCCTTTATTTATGTATATTAGTTCAATGAGTCAAATTTAGGCTTCGACTTAGACAAACATTATTGACCCTCAAGGGAAATAGTGTTATCACGGTAGCTCAAGTAGTAATCTTCGAAACAAACAATAAAAATCAGCAAATAGCATAATTACTATAAAGAAATTGCATATATCTGGGCATATGTACACATTTACAAGTTTCCAATATTAAAATAGGATGATATAACTTTGAAATTTACAATAATACACAAAGATGAAGCACCCTACTCTTCTTGCAGTTTCCATTGCTCGCTGTATGTTATGTGTGGTTAACTAATATTACGTCTTTTTGGTTGTGAAGATGGCATCATTCAGCGCATCACTTGATTCCTCAACCGGAAAACTGTACGGCGAATGCGTTTGTACATTAAACACTAATATGCATTTTCGCTAATGCACATCTAATTACCGTGGCTGTATTGGAAATGTAAATGTGTCCTCTCTCGCACCTCCTCGTACACGCTTTGCATGAAGCCCGAGCGGGTTCATGGGCTGCTGGAGCTCTGATAAACACCGCAGATCTATCTGGGCCGCGATCTTGTTCACTAATCACCATAACACAACATTAGGCGCGCTCGCGAAGAGATCATCGGCGCTAAACTTTAAGAAAATATTCCATGCATTAATTCCCTTTATCCGGTGTTTGTTATCTGTCGCGGGCTAATCGCTCGGCTGTGCTTAACCTTCTTGGCGTCCTCTCCACCGTGCCGCCTCTCCGTAGGACACCAGTCGCCTCATCAGTCAGGAGGAAGATACAAGGCGCAGAACCAGCTCCTCCTGTATCCGCAATGTTCCACGTAATAGCCCCATGTCTCACGTTTAATGGTCTTACTCACGGCTCGGTGGCTTCATCTGCTCTCTCCTTTTATTGTCATTTTTATACGGCTAACGCTAACCTTTTCCCCGCGCTCTTCTTGGTTTGCGTTTCGTAGATTGCCCCATCATAAAAGATCTTAAACAGTGCTTCCTTTCTTTGGTTTCAGTTGTCAAATACACGCCATTAGCCCAAGCGTTAAGTCGAGGGATGCCTAATTTGGCTGTGTGAAGTATTAGCTGCTGTATGAATGGACCTTTAAGCCTCGTCTGTTCTCTGTATTATGATATTAATTTATATCCCTTTTGCCATTGAAACGCTGGTGTTTTTTTGGTGTTTTTTTCCTCGTAGCGTGTCACAAGAATTAGCTTTCAAATTTGGCTCACACTTTATCACCAAACCTGAAATGCAATAGCTGCGGAATCAAAGTAAACCTCGCTCAGGACACACTGTGGCATTAGCAAGCGATACTTTTGTTCTTCCGAATTCGAGCTTGCTGTACAGTGAGTTTCCACAGGGCATTATTATAAGCCATTAAATGACTTGTGCCACAAATGAAAGCCTCAAATGTTATTAAAACGCTGTGGGTTTGATTCCGGCGGGAGTTTAATCTACATTTCTTTGAACACCGATCGGCTTTTCTTCAGGTTCAACTGAAAATGCTAAATTTATGGTCCAAAACACATTCGACGGCGTGTTTTGTCGTGTCCAGTGTCACATGAAAGAGAGAGAGAGATTTGAAAAGTAAACAATCTCGCTTCCTCCTCCTCCCCTGTGATTGACAGACCGGTTTAGGGAAGGTCGTCTTATTGGGCCTAACAAGGGCAAGGCGATATGATGATAAAAATGTAATCGTGATCTGATTTCCATGACGATCTGCTTTTTTGGTAACATCGTCATATTGTGAGTCTGTGGTTTTTATGTCTAGCACAGCTCTGAGCTTGAATACTGACACTTCCCTCCACTCATTGGTTCTACTGTGGGGATTAAACCGGGTCTAAACCAGGAGAAAACTAGGTCCAAAATCGGACAATATCACGGACTGAATCTGGATTCAATCAGGACTAAACCAAGAGGTAAAACAGAGCCTGAAATCAAGGTCTAAACCAGGACTAAACTAAAAATGACTAAACCAGGGACAGAATGAAACAATGATTACCCAGGACTAAACCAGGAATGACCCAGAACTAAACCAGGTCTAAACCCAAGGACTCAATCAGAAATAAACCAAGAGAAAACTGGGTTGGTTGTTTTGTTTATTTTCTTGGGACAGTGTATGCACATGAGAATGCCTGTAAACACACCACTCCGGATTGTAACCTTGGGCTAATTTCCGTCCGTTGTCCCACATTCGCGCTCACAAACACACTCTCATTCATCCTGATCTATTGTACATGTTTTTAGTGCTAGGGGAAACCGTAGCACCCTGAGGAAACCCACACAGACACGGGGAGAACATTCAAACTCCACACAGACCTTCTAGCTGTGAAGCACGAATGCTAACCACTGTGCTACCGGGTCTAAATCAGGTCTAAACCTGGACAACATCACAAACTAAACCAGGATTAAACCAGGACTAAACCATGAAGGGAGCATGACAAAACTCTGTAAGGCCTGAAACTCGACTGAAACAGGTCTTAACCAAGACTAAACCACTACAACCCCATGGTCTAAACCCAAGAAGAAGCAGATGGCTGTATCGCCCAGCCCTACAGTAGTCCTAATCCTGCAAGTTTCTTAGCAAATGATTTAATGTTCTAACTTACTTGACTTGCTGCAACATGAAAGAGTGATCCCCTTAAAGGTGCCTACACACCTAACGCGACCACGCGGCCACCTTCCATGTAAAGCCTATGTGAACGTGCGATGACGCGCGTCAATCTTTCCGCGTTGGCGTTCACGCGAATTGAGCGGCGCGATGTGAGCGTATGAGCGTTTTGACCAGCGTCAAGCGATCTGAAGGAGGAGCCAGCTCTCGCTGAAGCAAGCAGCCGGTCTGAA
>OMNZ01025821.1:0-13173 GCA_900303255.1 Lesueurigobius sanzi | reverse complement strand
TAATTGGGTGAAGCGCCCGATGGTAGCCGCCTACCGTAACCAGCGGCAGAGCGTCTCGGTGTGACGTCATAGCACCATGTCCCGCCTTAAACCCCAATGGAGGTGCCTTGGTTTTTCATTTTGCCTTTAAGTTTCTGTTCCCCAAACACCAAAGAGCACCTTCCTGTAGTCCTCAGTGCTTTGTTTCATGTTTCTCTTATAATGTTGGAAAGGGGTTTGATCACAGCTAACAGTTTAAACTTGCATTACCTCTTTCATCAACCAAAAAACAAAACAAAATCTATGGACCTTTAAATAATGCATTTCTGTATAATCGTGATTTGCAGTGTGAATAAGATATTGAAAGTGCAAACCCAAATATACTAGCTCGAGTGATACACTGTGTAGCATATTGTGACAAAAGAGCATTGATCCAACCCTTATTACATTACAGTGAAGTGACAGGTCAGACTTTACAATGCCTTTTTTGATCACAACAAAAATCCACAGACCAAACGTTAGTCTATTTTTGAGTTTAATCGCGGAAGACTAGCTCACTGCCTCCTCACAGCCTGGATCCATCCCATTGATCAGCAACTACGGAGCGCCGTTATTATCATTTTTACTACGGAACTTCTTCTGAACGTGTACGCAGAGAAATGTCTGCGATAGATCTGGCAACGTTGTCGCGGAAAGGGGGTTGTGATCCATGAGAGTTTGCCTTGCCTCGCCGTGCTTTATCGTCCACAATGAGGACGTTTCCCTTTAGCTTTATGCTGTTTTCACAATCTTTCATTACGGTGTTTTCTGCCCACTTCCAATGACCCCCGCATCTAAAGGCACTCAAACCTGCGTCCAGCGTCGAAATATCGCCTACAGAAAGTGTTTGTGGGTCATTAAGACGCCGCCACTGTTACAAAAACATTAGCATTGCGGGATACACCTCGGACAAAGAGGGGCTCCGTTTTTACAGCCTGTGCAGTTTTCCAAGGGTTCTTGAAAGAGACAATGCGGTCGTAGGAAATATAAAGTGGCGACAAATGGCATGACATAAAACTGCGGCCCATGTCCTGTCAGGCTCCACTGGCTTCTGGCTCAAACTGCCTTCATTTCACCTCCCGAACAGTGCCGTGTCCCCCTCCGCTCGGCGCAGCATTTGGGTGTGTTTAATGAGATGGGGTT
Organism: Lesueurigobius sanzi; assembly: GCA_900303255.1. Classification (NCBI taxonomy): domain Eukaryota; kingdom Metazoa; phylum Chordata; class Actinopteri; order Gobiiformes; family Gobiidae; genus Lesueurigobius; species Lesueurigobius sanzi. The sequence goes on along the minus strand of OMNZ01025821.1, from coordinate 12,012 downwards.
ATGCATAGATTATGCCATTTTACATCTTACATAAATGTGTTGGACTCCTGGCATCGGCTCTGGCAGCACAAAATGGACCCGAGAAGAATTGATTTGGTTTGAGCAAAGGAAGAATCAGTATTGACACGCTCGAATCCCTTAGTTGTATTTTGGATTTGTTCTTTGTTCTTTGTGTGCTCGTATCCAAGGTTCAATCCGTTTTAGCAAATGAGGTAAAAAGGGCAAGTTTTTGCTCTTTAAGATGGCGGTGCATAACCCGTCCATGGAACATAAATGTGTCTGCTGCTTACAGAAGATGAATAGAGGCATGTGTGGCAGCCTTCATAAAAAGCTCTTTAAACTCTCTCCAGATCTTCTTCCCGAGGAGCATGATATTAAAGACAGGCAGGAGCTGGGCTTGGTAAACGTAATGGATCGGCAGGAAAGTTTAAAAGCACCAAGGGGGTAGGCCATTATGCAAAACAGTGCTCGCACAAGTAATCTGCACCTTGTCTCTCAGCTGCCAAAGACAAAGAACACATGCAGAGGGCCTGATTGCTTCCTAAGAAGCTCCCAGCGCCGCCATGATGGATTCTGGTATTTTGACTGTTAATATGTTTGAATGAAAATTATTTATACATATCTGTGAGCTTGGGCGCCTCTCCCTGTGATTACTGCGTGTAAAAATGAGAGCGGAGGAGCAGGAAATTTCCATGTCACACAGGCCTGATGTATACTCAGATTATGGGCTGATTGCAGCTCAGATGAGCACCGCAGAGAATCGTTTGCCTGCGCCTGTGACAACTCTTCGTCCCTGACAAGGCCTCTTAGTTTCCCAGTTATTGATGCATTCTGCATAAATGTAATCCATTGATGGCTCTGCTGCCAGGCATATAAGTATGAAGAGAGGCAGCATGACGAGGAGGAGCAGTGTTTAATCCTCTCAGACAGAAGCTCAGAGCAGTCTCAGTGTTTTCTACCAGGGCTTCACGGAGGAACAGATCAAGAGTGAATTTCTGTTCAGGGCCATCTGCATGTATGCATACACCACTCACATTCATCACACTCACACTGGGGGTTACAGAGATGGCATTTTAAATGTAATACTGATACATAGCACATTATTTTAATGAACAAGTCAATTGGTTTCATTCAGGTCCTTGAATGTGATGAGGTCATAATTTCATTTGGAGGGCAGGTGCTAGTACAACTCCATGGGGAAATCTCAGAGGGAGATCTCAAAATAGAATATTCACAAATATTGAACCTGATCATTATGTAAAGATCTGACATTGAATGTCTCATGTGTAAAAGCCCAGTAATTACAGAGTCACTAGCCATAAACCAAGTCGAAGAATCAGCATTTTGATGGATACCATAGTTAGGACCATAGACTTCCCATCTGCCCACCAACTCAGTTCCAAACTAAAGGCTCTTTTGAAAGTATTAGATCAGTTAGTAGTAAATCTTACTGCATATGATCACAACTAGGGCTGGGAACCGTTAAAATAAGTTGGTACCGAAAAAATATTTTTCTTTAGAAAGCAAATTTGCCTGGTGGGTCTGAGACTGCACTAAAGAAAGTGGCTTAGGTGTTTCAGCTCAAATAAATGATAAAAACACTAAAAGAAACAGTATTTTATGTTTTTTATGGTTTATGGAGCACAAGTTTAAATTACTTGATTTGAGAATAGTAGTCTTGTTTAGAGTTTTGACTAGATTAGACATACAGTATGTACTGCTGTCATCTAGAATATTATTTGGCTTATTTCATGACAATCTTTAAATAAATAAAATGACAAAATAATTTTATATAGGTATCGTAAAAAGTATAGTTCAGGTGTCGGTAAAGTATCGTTAAAGTACTATATTGAAAAAAAAATGAACGACACCCAGCCCTAATCACAACATATTCTAAAACTTTATATTCACCTTCAAGGGCCACCACAACAGCAAATAATCTGCCCTGCCTTCATCTGTTTTATAATAAGAATCAGAATCAAAATAGTCTTTATTGCCAATGTCTCTGAAAGGTTTCACAGACTAGGAATTGTACTCGTGCAACATGAAACATAAACTTGTAATAATGATAAATAATAAACTATGAAAAAAAAGAGAGATCTCAGGGAGGACAGAAACCTCCCGTGGAGCAGAAGGGCAAAGGCTCACTTGATCTTGATTTTCAGTATGAATACAGACCCAGAAAGCGGGACCTCACGATCCTTCTGACTTTTTGGGTTTTAAGGCCTTTTTGATCCTTCAATGTTGGCTCTTCCTATCATTTTGGGGCAGAATTCACCAAGCGTTGGATTGTTCACCCACTAATAGGGAACGTGAGCTGGGTTTAGACCGTTGTGAGACAGGTTAGTTTTACCCTACTGATGATGTGTTGTTCTGCTACTATATAAAGAATTATAAAACCATAAGGGCATGCATAAAAATAGAACAAAAAATAAAATAAAATAGCAAAGGATACGGATTATATCCAATAGCAGTCTTCTTTATCTCGGCTTGGAAGTCCATTGCCGACTGGCCTCTGACTTGGCACCATTGTACATTTAAAAGTATAATCCTAATTTAGTCACAGAGCCAACGTCTACCACATAAACACGTTATGTTTGAGTTAATGGTGATCATGAAGACACTAATGCTCCGAGCTGCGCCTCTGATCCAATACATAAAAGTGATTGATAGCTCCACTTACAACACAACAACCCCCGGAGGACAATTACCACGTGTAATACGGTAATTTTTCAATCACACTTTACACAGGGCCACATCAGGGGGCCACTTCCTTGTTTTTGGGGCAATCGTGGAGAAACTCTTCACTTTCAGAATGAGAAATAATGAGCAACTTTTGAAGCCAATAAAAAGTCAGGCAGCATGAAGGTGCTATTGCAGGGATAGTGAGCCTTTGCCACTTTGCAGTAAAATGGATTATACAAAACCACAGCCTACACACATAGACCGGAGCCCGGGGCATGGCTGGGGTGGCTCCTGTCTCTGGCTGATTTGAATATGAGCGGTGTTTTATGGAAGGCGGTAATTGGAAGTCGGTGATTTAGTGCAGTGTATACAGGGACTGCATCCAACAAAATATCTGGGAGCGGGGTATAATCGCACGGCATTTATCCGGGCGCAGGTATATTTTAACCACCGCGTGTCGACAGTGTTGACTATTAGCCGGCAAATCAATTATTCAGCACTTACAAGGTGGGGGAAAAATGGGGAAAATCTCCTTCCCGCGGCGGGGACAGGACACAGCGGCGTGCTCTGGTTTGTTAAAAAAGAGGCACTCATTTTTTCTTCAATTACAAAGAGCAAATATTTATTATTTATAAGTACTTGCCTTGTATGGGATTAAATGTTATTTATGAACCTGTTGCATAGTGATTTCCAATGTAACTCATTATTTTTAGCTGGAGGGTGTTGTAAAGGAGCAAGGATATGTTTAATGACACTCTGCTAGTCGGTGCAATTACACTGTAATCATTATGTAAAATGTCCTATTAATTAAACCAATTTCTGCTGGGGGAACATTCTTTTTTGCAGGGCCCTAGCCTCATCCTTCAGCCGCCTCCCTCGCAGCCTCCTGTTTTTCACCAGGCCGCTATTATGTTGTGACTTCGCTGCATACATATTTATAAAAGACATTTCATTATCCGCAAGATTTGGAGCCACTTTGAGACTAATAAATACAGTGTGACACAGAGGCTTGAAAGGCAATTAGGTTTCTATCTAATCAGCCACGTTTTGGCCTGTGATTAGTGAGAGAGTGAGAGTCCATTGTCCTTTTATGACTTGAAGATGTTTCACTAAGAATTCAGAGGAACTGGGTCATGGTGTCATTATTAGGAAATTTACTGATTATCCATTGGATGATGCAATAATGGATACTTTGTGTATGTTCTCAATCATACAGGAGTTAATCCATTGTAGAAAAAGGCTTCATCAGCATGGAGTCGACCAGGTGTTCCTAATATCAACAAGGGGGAGGAGCTACCCATATTGGATAGAGTGTATAATATTGCTCCAGTCGAAGCCGTGCTAGCATACGAGGATCAAACTTTTTGGCCCCTCTTTAACTCATTATTGGAAAAAGAGTTGTTAATATGGCCCTCAAGTGCTTGTCTTACCAGGCACTACACCGTCCTGTTGTTTGTCTTTTGATATCTTCAACATAATTTAAGATATTAAGTTAACAAAATTAACTGCCTTCTTTCATCGAGGTTGGCTGCGGGGCCTGGTTTGATTGACAGCCTGCCCTTGCTGAAGTCCGTGGGTTCACCCCGTGTGACAAGTGAAGGGCGGGCACCTTCAAGAACCTCACTCCTAATTGGCTCTGCGGTTGCCATGAGAACGTACGGCACATACCAAATAGGGAATTGTTTCCAAAAAAGCAAAATGGCGGCGGTTCACGTGCTAGCATGAATTGGCTTCATTAGCCTGCGCTGAACGCAATGGGGAAAGTCACGTGGGCTATGGCCATCAATTTTTACGCCTATGGTCCCACCCCTCTCTGTACCATTCAGTCTCAAGACTACTTTTAAACCTTTGTTTTTTTACATTTCACCTAAAATCTACTCTCAACTTGCTCTATTGAATCTAAAAGGCTACTTTTATCTAGAAAAAACACTTGTGTTGTTGGTTTCGGGTGTAAAAAAATAAAACATTTAAAAATTATAAAGCCTTGGTGTAATAAGAAGACAATAAAATCACATTCCAAGACATGTGCTAAAAGTACAATAAATAAACAATAAATAAACGCAAATATTCCAATGGCCCAATCTTTGTTCTATTCAATCTGCTTTCACCCAATTGATAACTAATTGAAAACATTTACAATAATAAAGAAGAATTTTCCACAATTATTCTGCACTGTTTATTGTTACATTAAGGCAGGGATGACCATTTTTGGTGGCCCACAAGCTTCTTGTTGTATTGGCACACTGCCAGAGATTATACTTTTTTCTGCAAACCTCAAAAACTAACATTTCAATTTGAGACAGAGCTTGCATTAAGGCTTGGTTTCAGGCTAAATACATTTGTGGGAAAAGGTTTAAACTTCACTTAAATTACCCCAGTTGAATATTTGCCTGCACTGGCCACCGATCTGTGGCCCTCCATACCGTATAGAGTTTAACATGTGGTCCTCAATGAAATAAGTGTGGACATACATTTTAAATATATTTGTTTGGTTCTTGTTTAACACTGTAATATTGTTTATTAATTTTTATCCAATGTTTGTACTTTTGTTTTCCATTTTAAAGGTAAAATAATTGTTAAATTGTTTGTGCACTCCCTGGGCCAGGTCCATGCATAAGAAAGACCAGGTAAAGTTACCTGCTTTAAAATGCATGAGTCTGAATTGCAGATCTGTCTTGTTAAAGAAAACGTTGGTGCTTGCACTCACAGTTGGACAGAGTGTTTGACCTGGCCGCCTCTATCTGCTGCTCTGGCAGTCCTCTGCAGCAGCGGACCAGGGGTCACTGGCACTTCTAATGCTCTTCACACACAATCTGTTTTCTTTACTTCTTGGCACAAAGGAAACGATTAAGAAAACAATTCAATAGTGAGCGGGAACACACACGCACATCTACAATGCAAATAGAGCCACTTGACCGTTTGCTATTCAGAAAGCATAGGTTGAGAGAGGGCCTCTCATCCACGAGCACCACTTCTGAATACAGCTCCACAATTATGCTGTCCAGCCATTTAGGCTGATTCAGAGCCCAGAGTGCATAACATTAGAAAATCATTTCAATTCAATACATTTAATGAAGGACTTCATTATATTCACAAAGGTTAATATGAGCAGCATCGGGGCGGTCAGTAATTGAATTACTGATGAAAGGAGCCGCAATATGAGATATTGAATATATAATCAAAATTTTAAACAAGCAAATTCCACTAACAGAACTGCAAGTGAGCAGTAATTGCTCCAAACTGGTACAAATGGCCCACATATTCTTCTATAGCACAGTAAAGCTATAAAGCAGAATCTGCTTCAAGGGCTAACTTTCCAATGTGATCCTACTGTGTGGTAGTTATTTAGACAGAACGTTCAAATAAATTTACATTTCCAAGATACCATATAGTTTATTATAACATAAAACATAAGATGAACCCAGAATGAACTACATGTTAATAATCCAGTCTATTGTTTTGACCAGGGCATGTGACATGTTCTTAAGCTGCACAACATCACCCCCCATACATCATCATCTGTAAACATTAATTGTATTAACATGAGAGGCTCTTAATCTGCAGAAGCCTTAACAGATGGTCATAAAACATCCACTTACAACAGTGAGGCCCATCTATTCCCACGGCAGCGCCACGTGCCATGTGTCTATCCATACAGTTGTTACTGATGGCTATCTCAGACAGTCCCCCGTGAGTATCACAAGCACAATGGGCCGCTCTTATCAGCAGCCAAGGGCCAAAGCCTCTTGTGAGAGCGTGACTAAAGTGCTGAAAGTGAGCGGATCATACGCACAGGACTTGTTCAAGTCAAGACACCTGCTGCTTAAGAGGGTCAAAATGATATATCAAGGGCTTTAGGGACTTGATCTGGTCAGAAAACACTGTGTTTGAAGAGAAAGTTTGTTGGGCATAAAAGCAAAATAACAAAAACAGTCAAATTAAGTGACGATATATTTTCATCAGGAAACATTTGAATTGTCATGAAAATATACAACAAATGCTTGAAAAGTCGATAGGATAGGACAACAGAACGGAGTAAAAGGGATGAAGAGTGGGGAGACTCATTCAGCTCATTCAGAGTTAGGACTTAAACCCATGACACTGAAGACAGATCAGTGTTCTGCCACAGGTGCAGCCACCTCAACCACTAAACTGCTCCACAGCAAAGTACTCATTTGTACACTGACAGGCTTTTAGTCTCTTATGTTGTTTAGATGTATCTGTGAAGTAGAGCCAAACTATCCTTGTCTCATAAGAACCACAAAATACCCTTAATTTATCAAATTGGAGCTGTTGTCTTTAGTAATGAAACAATCTCAATTGCCTTTAATTCATCACATCACTCATGACAATGACTTGATTTTACAAACTTTCTAAGTTGGTGTCAGTTTACAATACCCAGTGTTTTATTATGGCCACCAGACAAAAGCCACTGAGTGGGTCAATCAATACAATCACAGCTGTTTATCTGCTGTCCGTCATTCAAACAACCTGGATAAAATATATCGAGTATATCTTTAATTTATATAATTTGAATAATTTAAGGGGTGATACAGCAGGCAAAATATATACTATATATTATTAGGTTTTGGGACAGTTTGCTCTCTTTATGTCTACACTACATGACTTGGAAAGAAATAAATGTCCCAATTTTTACATGAAGGAGTTTAATTATTGCACTGATTCAACATTTCTCCAACTATAGTGAAAAATGTAAATTCAATGACAATTTTCTCAAAATGCATTTTTCTTAAATTGTGGTGACAATATCTCCACCCAGACTGGAAAGCTCCTAGACCTTCCATTTTTTCATAGAAAATGAATGATAACAACACAAAAATCTTTTTGTGCAAAGCCATTTATTGCCAAAGAACTGAGTTTACTCTTTTGAAATCATAATGAAACAGAAACTACTCAAATGTCCCTGATCTAACAACCTGATCTAAAATTGTTCAGGAGCAAAGAAAAACTCACTTCAGATGAAATACAGGACAAAAATTATGTTTGTTTCAAAATGCACAATATGTAAAATTTAGATCAGGGACAGATGGCTAGTTTCTAGTTGAAAAATGTAAACAAATATGTTTTTTTGACAATAACTGGGTTCACGCAACCAATAACCATGAGTGAAATAAAGGTTTTTGTGTTATCATTCACATTCGATGAAATGCATAGTTTACATATATGACATTGTGCCAGGGTATGTAAACTTAATACAGGCATTTTTATGCATAAAATACCATATACCTATTTTAAATGAAAACATAAAATGCAAACTTGCAATACATTATTCTCATTTTACGTCAGTATTATAAAGTAAATATATTATATATATAAATAAACTGATATCACCCTATCAAAAATGTTCCCTTTTCATCTGCAGTGTCTCACAAACAAAGAAAATAAACCGCTTCATACAGACCTCTAATATAAAGAAAAGAAAAGCATGGCTGTTAGTATAATATGCGTGGAAAGCTTTTATCACAATGCATGTGCATATTTTGGCATTCCCTCTCCAATCTGTCTACGAGTTAATACTATCACACAGGCAGGAGGTATAGCCCCTGATTCTTATTGCATCTGTGAATTACAATATTCCCACTCTGTGCTTTATTTGTGGCTGGCATACGGATGCTAGGGATGCATTTTAATCCATTACAATGCAGCACAGTGTCAAATTAGGCCGCTTCATTAATACAACATCGTCAGAGTGAGACGCAGACACGAAGGCGGGAGGAGGGGTCGGGCGTACATCCGATTATTACTATTATTCCGTGTCCCGGAGATGAGAGCAAATTATCAGAACACACACCTTCTTCATCTGTTTGGATAAGTGGGGGGCCGGGGTTTTGATAGATGACCCTGTGTACAAATGAGGGTGATAATGTTTTAGCAGAGGAGCATTTTGTGCCAATGAGTCCATAGTGGGCTCCTACACACGCACACGGACACACACACACTCACGTATAGAGTATATGAAGGGGCAGACTGATGGGTAGAGTCCCCTGGATACCGGATTAGGCAATCTCCTCAACCAGCAGCAGATTGATAGAGTCACCGCGCACAGACGCAATTGCAACGGGGAGGAATAAAGTTTGGCCTGCTGGTATCATCTGTGCTTACTGCCAGCTCGGTATGAATCTCGGAGGAAGGACGACCTGATGAAGAGACATCTGCTGCTCCAGCGAGGGCGCAGCTATGCAATGGACCGCTGTGGACTTCAGAAGTGTTGTGTTGGTGGATCACAGGTGGAGAATATGGTACTTTCATCTTTAAATCAGTGTTAATATGAAGCAGTTCTAGCTCCAAATTCTTTCTTTTATTTAATTTTGGTCGAGCAAGACATGTTAAAAGAGGGGTATTATGCAAAATTAACTTTTTTGAGCAGGAGGGACTTATGGAGAGTGCCTTGTTGAATCAGTAACCTTATTTTGCAGAATCTGTTAGGTGAGATCATGGAGAAGCCTCTCCATGTTTCAGATAACAGTATTGGTGTCTTTAAAAGCATACATTCTGTGTTATGAAATCGGGTGTATTTTCAGGAAATTCAGTGGTATGCCACGACACAGTTAACTTCCATACTGTGTGAACCGCAAGGCTACTTCCCAACATTTTCTTACTTTGCGTAGTCTTCATCAGAAAACATCAAAAGAATTCTTTCTTAGAAATCCCAATATGTGATTTTTCTGGCGCTCCGCTAGTCTCCGAGTCTCTGTCCGCGATCTTGCCCAGGGAAAAGGCTCCTAGGTCCTGCGAAGACCCATATCTATGGAGTCTCCAGCAATGTTTTCCCCCTTTTTCACAAACGTTGTCCATATGAATGTGGCGTCAAGTATCGTGAATGAGATAAATGTCCATACTTCAGCCTCTTTCCGCCATTTGAGCACAGTATTGACAATATTTGTAGCGCGCTACATCACTGCCAACTGCTTGACTGGCAGTATACTCATTTTAAGAAAATTTTACTTATTTTTAGATTTTTTTTTGTTGTGTACTCGTTTTTTTGAGCAGCCATTTGCCATTTGAGGGAAATTTATGAGGCACCTGTAAATGTATGCACTATCGGGGGGACCCTGTTGGTCTCAGGGCCCACAGCAGCTGCATGGTCTGCTGGGCATATACTGTATAGCATTTTCTAACAGAATGTAAGATAGTGATCAAGATATGTTTGAATTTTTTACCAAATACCTTTAAAATGCTAATTGTTGTATGAAAGATATGCAAATTTACAATATCAAGTATATCTACATACAATGTCAAGAAATACTAATTAAACATATTGATGTGTAGTCTCTCAACATATGGTGTCATAGTGTTTTTTCACCACTTTTGTGATTTATCCAAGACAATTATCTTTATGACAATACAGCAATCTAAATTTAGATGTTTGCCAGAACATTTTTTTGTTTGCCATACTCTTCTGCTTTTGTGTTTGTGAGCATTAATCAATCAATCAATCAATCAATTTATTTTGTTACGCCCAATATCACAGGAGTCATCTCAAAGGTCGGTACAAACTCCAAACAAATCAATATCAAAAAGTATTTCTTAAGAGATTAAAGTGCAGGATTTTTTTAATCCTTTGAATCAAACTAGGTCTAAACCAGGACTAAAACCAGGTCTAAACAAGGTCTAAACCAGGATTAAACCAGTTCTAAATCAGGACAAAACCAGGTCTAAACAAGGTCTAAACTAGATCTAAATCAGGACTTAACTAGGACTAAACCATTTCTGAATCAGGACTAAACAAGGTCTAAACAAGGTCAAAACTAGGTCTAAATCAGGACTAAGCCATTAAACAAGATCAAATCTGGGACTAAACCAGTTCATCAGAGAGAGGCCACCTTGAAAATAAAATACTTTTACTTTTAATCCAATTTTTAAAATGTAGTGCAACAAAAGTAAAAAGTATTCATCATAAAATTTACTTGAGTAAAGTAAAAGTACCTATAAGTTGTACTTTTTACTTTGTTACTTTCCACCACTGCTTACTTCAGTACTATTGTCTGATTTTGTCTGGCTGTAAAAAACTTGCAATGATTTTGTTAAACACTTAAACACGCATCTCTTGTTTTTTGTGCTGATCCCGTGTCACCGTTCGCACTCCACTCAACTTCCAGCGTCAGGGGTGACTTCCAAACTGCCCGCGACGCCGGCGGGACGCCCGGCTGTACGTCTCCCTGACGCGGCGGTGAACAAATTTCCCCGATAGTTTCATCAACAGCTCCGACAGCGGCTGGAGTGAGTGAGCGAGCGAGCGAGCGGCCCGGGCCCAGAGTCAAGAGCAATCGCCGAGGTGGAGTGAGGCTACACGTCTGCATTACAATGTGTTTACCCCGCGAGCATGTTAAAGAGACCCCCCCAAACACCCCATAATTCCGCGGGCCGCATCGCCGTGTCATCTTTCTCGGCCGCGTCACGGGGAATAGACTGATGGATCACTTCCCCTGCGTGTCACTGCGGTGGACTGGTGACAATCAGGGAAATGATAGTGTCTGCCTGCCTACACATATCTGTAATTGATAGCCCAAACCCTAAACACTCGCTGCTCTGCGCCGGCGATGATGGAACATTGGATTGAAATCGCTCCAGATGAGGTGGGGTCCAGGCCATTTGTTATTTACTTCCCGGTCGCTCCTTAACATCCCCCCCTCCCCGCGCTACCCAACCCCCACCTCCTTTACGCAAGCCCTCACCAACACTAACCCCCCTGAGCCGACGCGATTTTTGCCACGAGAACACATTATGGTAATCAGACAGTATGTGTGTATAGGAATCAATCAACATAAAGGCCCATCACGGGAGTTATGGCACGGCCCGGTCCGGTTGTAACTTTTGATTAATGGGGAGATTTTCAGGGTTTTGGGGGCCAGACAGGAGACGTTTACCTGTTTTTTTTTTTTTTAAAGCCTTCTTGTTTACTTGACGTTGTTTGGTGAGCATCCAGGGTTGGGCTGACCTGCGATAGATATACGAGGATGCGCAGAAATTAATTTGACAGCACTCTAAGCCACTGGTTCCCAACCTTTATTGTCTTGCGTACACCTTTGGGCCTTTCAATTATACTCCAAGTACCCCCCGCTTCGGTGGTTTTGCTGATTAGTGAGAAAGTGAATGACTAAAACTCAAATTTATCAGTAAACCCTCTGGAGTTACTGTTTTTGCATTGGAAAGAGGAGGGTTGTGGCTTTAAAATGAGCCCAGCCATGTCCTTCTAGGCCTCCAGGGGGCAATGTAAGGTTGCGTCGAAAATTAGTGTCAAAAAGTGCAAAGTCAGCATTAGCTAAAACTGCGCACTCTGCACTTTACAAAATTGTCCAGGGATTC
>OMNZ01025818.1:0-13912 GCA_900303255.1 Lesueurigobius sanzi | reverse complement strand
ACGTACCTCAATACACATGTCGCGATACAATACGTACCTCGATACCCATGACACGATACGAAACGTACCTCGATACACATGTCACGATACAATACGTACCTCGATACACATGTCACGATACGATACATACCTTGATACACATGTCACGATACGTACCTTGATACACATGTCACGATACGATACGTACCTCGATACACATGTCACGAAAAAAAAATGCAGATTTCTAGTCTTTATTGCTAATTTGTCTGCAATTCCTGGGCCAATCCACATGAAACAAAAACTGTCACAAAGTCCAATGTCTTCTCTGTCAGCACATATGAACTAAGGTCTGGTTATTTTCTCACAAAGGTGTCCAAAGGTGGTGACAACATGTGGTTTTGGGGTTTTTCCTCGCCGTAGAGGAAGGTCTAAGGATGGGGGATACTAAGCTTGTTACTCTAAGTGATTTACTTATTCACGGGACATTACATCTGGTCGAGACATTTCATTCGTGTGTGACTTATTTTTGATCATTCTTGATGTCTGATATTGATTTGTTTTTGTCCATACCGACCTTTGAGATGACTTCTGTTATGATATTGGGCGTTACAAAAATAAATTGATTGATTGATTGATTGACATGTAGCATTTGTATAGTTTGTACACAGCATTCATGTTATTAATTATTACTAAGTACAAACTTGGGATATACCATTCAATCAATCAATCAACACCTATAACATGGATTTCCTAGATAGTTTACTTTGCAATTCTACGACTATTTTACGTTTCCTTTTAAGAATTTGACAAAATGTCAATATCTTTCTTTTGAGCGTCTTGAAATCCTCTTGGGACCCCACTTTGAGAACCACTGGCCTAAACATCTGCATTTCGACGGTGAACTCTTCACAGCCCTGCGTCTCTGTATTAAATAATTTTATGATACGTGAACGCAACCAATTATCACACAAAAGCACACCTCAAGGGTTTTTGCAGCTTTGTGGTTACGGAGGCGCTAATCCTGCAAACTTTCCATGCTTTTTTATACGATGACTCTGCGTTTTACAAGGACACACCGGCCCAGCTATCTCTATATATTCACTTCCACCATATTTGTGCTTAATGCCCGCTCCAAACAAACAGCGGCGTCTTTCTCCGTAACTACCTCGCGCATCAATCCGGCCGATACTAATCTACAGCCAGAGATAACGCACAGACGCTGCATCAAAACCGCTGTACGAGATAAGAGCCGCGACAGAATCCAAAATGCGCAGCCATTCAGCGAACAAGACAGGCTATTTTCTTTTTGCGGAATACCACCAAAAAAATGGGACAAAAGCTTTTCAGTCGCAGCTGTCGGGATTGTAGATAAGATAAGGAAGCGGCTGAGGTCCATTTATGAGTACGAATAAGTGGGTTTCAGTTTCGACAGCGTGCCAATGTCACACGGACCGGGGGACTCGTGCCGTGTCTGGTCATGAATTGTTCCAAATTTAAAGTGTGCATGACAGATTTTCATGTTTTTCTAAGGTTCGATGTGATATTTTAAGTTATGACAAAAAGAGAAAGAGTTACAAATTACAAGGACAGAACTTGGACCTGCTCAAGGCCCTGATGCAGGTGTTCCCAAACTTTTCAGGCTACGCCCCCCAAAATGTCCACGTAAGGAGTTGGGGAGCCCCACTTTAAAATGTTTTTCATGTGTATAATAATATCAAACAGCAAAACTTTTAAAATGTGGCATAACAACATTGCTTTACATTGTTTCCTTTACTGTTTGACCTTTATTCACAAATATATGTTTTCAATCCAGCCTTTTATTAAAAATAGTGTCTAAATTTGTCTTATTTTTATGTGTGGTTTTTTTTTATGTATCATCCTGGGACACCCACTCACTGCTTCACGACCCCCTTGGAGGGTAACATCATAATTTTTACAGTGCAGCTAGAAATGAGAGCACCTAGAAGTAACACATTTTTAAGTTACTGTAAATAGATAATTAAACCTTTTGTTCAGTTGAGGAGACAGAAGACATTCAACTTTATCCCAGATTTTCAGAAAGGTTTTCAAGAGGATAGAAACTGAAATTACAGAGATATTAATCATAAACCAAGCCTAAAACACAATATATAACCATTTGCGGCAAATTTGTGGATCCAATCACTTCAAATAGTTAAAAAAGCTCAACATTTGTGCATTTTTCTGTTTGCCGATCAAAACCCGTTGCAACTTCCTTCACGATAAATCCGTTTCCACCCTCCATTTATGACACGACCTATTAATAGCGCATACTGAAAAACAGCTTTAATTAGCTCTCTTCTTCTCCCTCTTCCATAATGGCCTTGTCAATCGAACCCTGGCCACGTCACTCCCTCCTAGTAATTGTCCGCGGGTCGATAGCAGTGACTCGCGGGTGCTGCTGGTTCCCCCCTCCAGACGGGTCCCATCAATTTCCCTCCCTGTCTGTCACTGCGGCTGGAGGAGACAGTCAGGTCTATACTTTACATAAGAAAATCCTATTGTCGCCCTGAGCCCCGGTGGGACGTGGCAGCTTTCAGGATGTGTCTATAGGGCGGTACATAAGCCTGATGTATGACGCCTCTCGGAAAGGGGGATAGCGTTTGCGGACTGTGAATTGCTTTTTAAAAGAGCTTTGATGAATTCAAACCACAAGAGGAAAAGTGGATGAAGTCAGGAATGCAGATTTATACAGTGAAAGGTGATGTTTGACACCGGTGAAACCAGCGAGCAGAAAGAGATGGGGAAACGACTCTTTTCAAGCTGTTAATCTGAAGGTTCAATCCTTGCCATCTGCTTTGCAAACTCTAGTAGCAAAGGTTTTAAAAGTGGTTAACCAGACAAGGTATGACCAAGACACTTTATCATTCTTTTGGCGGTTTTCCACAAGGGCGCGCTGTCACCCGACTCAGTCCAGGGTGCAGTAAACCGATTCACCCATATTTACCCTTCCTTACATGTCTTGGTGACACAGGCTACTGTTTAGCTGAGGGGCTCCACCGCCCGGCTCGTCTGAGGATTGCAACAATGCAAACACAATATTGAAAGCTACACCACCAGAACATGAGAACACTGTGGGTAAATGCTGCCTTTTGATGGACTTTATGAAGTAATTCTAAAGCTAACACAAAAACTAGGAGCAAAAAGTGAACTATGAAAGTAAGCTATGTGCTAATGTTATGTTATGTTATGTGCTAACATCAGCTAAATTTGTGCTAACAGTCAGAGCTTCTGACGAAAGCTACAGGAAGTTAGCCGAAACTAGTCAAGCAGGTTAACAAACCTACTGTCTCACTAAAAAGCGTTGAAAGGCGAAGGAAAAAGTCATTTCCTTCATACAATAAACATCATAAAGGGTGAGTTTGATCATTTTTCTACAATGTTTAGAGGCCAAACTACGCAGAAATCTCAAAATTGCCCAACCATGTGAAAAATCAATGGTTTTACCTGCCGTGTCTTGCCTTAATTTGTACTGAAAACTTGGCAGGTTTATTAAAATGAGTCTCCCAAGAGCAAATATAATTATTTCAAGAACATTTTAGATTACTTTTTGCAGTGTAGTGGTTGGAAAACTAGAAAAGAATTTCAACATTCAACCTTGGGATATTGAGCTATAATAAGCCACACATCATCATAATTTCATCCGATTTCTTCCATTTCTGCCCACTCTACTGCCCACAGAAATACAGTCACATAACGGTTATTTCTTTCATGTCTTACCTGTCTGTAAACCTGCTTCACTAATGATCAAATAAAGCTTACAGAGTCTTGCAGCATCCGTGTTTTTTGCTTCAGGTCTAAACAAACACGTGTTCATTTTTCTCCCCGAACAACTAATCACAATCTGTAAACTTCTCCATCTCCCTCAATTCCTCTGATTGTGCATTCATGATGAAATATACAAACTACTGGTCATCCCAAGGCATCATGGGAAACCTTGTAAGTGTTGCATGTTTCTTAAACCACAGGAAAGGCTGTTTACAGTAAGGCTTATGCATATCTATTATGTTATTCATATTGGCCCTAAACCACTTCATCCATATTTTAAGCAAATGCTAATTCAGCAGTGTACTATTGCTTTTAAAGCAGTACTGTGGAAGTTTTCACCCAGTAAATACATCATATTTTATCCTGGGTGCGTTCGCTGACTGAAAATACCAACGCACAACAGTGTCCCTGTGCGTGGTCACCGCTCTGTAGACTACAATCGTAACTTGACAGCTTTTTTTAAACATCTGAATAAAGCCAGTCTGTTCCACTGTACTAATCGGAGCCATTGACCTGATTTATTTCCAAATCAAGTTTAGCCACATCCAGACATTATAAGGCTGGTAAAGTACAATTAGGCTTAGTTATGTTATTCCCTCGAGACCACTAGATCGGTCATGATGTTCATTGTCTTGTCACAGAGAGGATATTATCATAGATGACGTACAGCGTTGTTGTGGACTAAACGCACTCCACGTGGATACCAAATATCCCAATATTTATGCCTGGACACACGGGTGAGAGGAGCGAAAGGCGAAGGAAAAATGCGCCGCTGGAGTCATTTCCTGGTCTGCGGTGAAACTCCATAAAATAACCATTGTATAGGGTGAGTTTGGTCATTTTTCTACTTTAGCATGGTAGCTACAATGTTTATGGACAAAAACTAAACAGAAATCTATTGCCCTAACCATGACAAATCAATGGTTTCACCTGCCGTAAGTCAAGTGCATTTTGGCAGAGGGCATTTAAAGTGATAGTCTGTAAGTCTAGATGTATATCAAGAAGCTAAAGATATATATATTCTTGATTATTTTATTTTTACGTAGCGTTTTCTACCTACATCATGAGGCAATGTGGGTGGAGCGTCTTGCCCAAGGATAGCAACACTCAGACTCATGCGGGATTGCGTGTGGACCAATGAGACGAGATTTCCTGTTTGCTGGGACGAGGAGGCTTTAAGGCCCAGTCAGAAGCGGAGAGGGAGGTTGAGCCTCTTCATTTTGCAAAATAACAGACTATCGCTTGTGCAGATCCAGGACATATTCCGCCTGTGAAGTACTTTACCCGTTCCACCCTTAGCCTTGAACAGGTTTGGAGTTATTAGCTGCTGCGCTAATTGGTCCTTCCATATCTCTCGCTCCCACGCAACAAACAAAGGCTTCGTTTGTTCATGTGTAAAGTGTCAGAGTTTTTTGACATGTAAGTATAAACTATAACAAATAAAGATAGCAATGTCTCTCAGCATCTCTCTCTAAATAACAGATACGCTAAGAGACGTTGCTATCTTTATTAGCAATGTCTCTTAGCATCAACTGAACATCAACTGTTCGCTCTGTGAATCTTCTACAGCAAAAAAATGATTGATTTGTTTACCTCTTATATTAGACAAATATATAACACCCATAAATTGTTATTTTTCAGACGTAAATGTGAAGATCTCAGTTGATGTTTCCCCATTCATCTCCTTAACCTTTTTGTTGCTCCTGTCTATAGTGGTTTTGATTCTGATTCGGTTGGTCGCGAACCTTTCCTGGTTCTTTCCTGGTTTTCTAAATATTTGTCTGCTAGAATGCATTATTTTGGTCATATTTTTAGCTTTATATGATTATTTAATATTTATTCACCAATAATGTGTAGGTAAACACCATATTTTACATTAATTATGTATTAAATTAATTTCTAATGTGGGTCGTGGCTTGGCGTTCAAGAGTCGAGACCCAGTGAGACCGACTGCTACAGTTTCTTTTTCTAACATCTCTTTGACTGAGTGCTAAACTATCTGGCAAGAGCTCACTAATATGAAAAAAATAAATAGACATTTAGAAGCACTTGACTTTCTTTTTTTAATTATCTGCCAATTATTCCAGTCAATAACGAGAGCTCTGCGCAGCCCACACATCTGCTCACTGCTACGCTTCGAGGATAACAAAAACGCTCTTGAAAATCTGTCATTTTAGTCATTTGGATTGTGTCACCTTCACAGCAGCGCAACACAAAGAGCACGGAAAACACAGACGTATCTGTTCAATAGACCTGTTGAGGAACTATTTTTGGCACGAGCAAAATATTATTCTCAACTCGGCGAGGGATGGGAAGTCAGGCTGATAAGTGTTTGCGAAAGCTATTTGCAGTTCATGCGGGAGACCAATATCACACACGCGCCGCAAAAATACATACAAAAGTACACACGCATGAAGCACTCGTGTCAGTCGATAAGACACAGGAGAGAGATGAAGGAGACTGTGGGAACGATCGCTCCCAGGGCAAACTAGAAGAAAATGTGGAGGAATTGTGATAAAAGTTCAAGTAAGATAAGAGAAGATAGATCTTTATTGATCTCACAATGGAGAAATTTACTTGTTACAACAGCTCTTAGGACAGGATCACACAGGGGGACGTGCAAAAAGTCAGAAAATGTGCCATCAGGAAGAAAAAGGTTTGCAAACAGTAGTAATAATACTGGAATAGTATAAAAAAGCTAAAAAAAAAAAGATAATAATGATAACAGTAAAAAGGTCAAGTAACGGGGTCAATATTATGCTAAATTTATTTTGTTTTTAGATTCAAGCCATGTTTTAATATTCTTTTCTTCTTCAAAGTTGGAGTCTCGAATTGAGGTGCACTGATAAAGATTTTATCAATCGCAAAAATACTGAAATTTTGTAGTGTATTGTTTCAATATTTTTTTTTTTACTGGAAGTTACATTTCTGTATATTTTAGGGGTGTAACGGGATGCTAAAATCATACTCGGTTTGGTTTCTTGGAAGGCTCGGTTTGGTACATTTTTGGTACAAAAATAACTTACAAAATCTTTGTTTTAAAAAGATGCCAAGAACACAGTACATTTTTTGTATTAAAGTTAATAAATGTGACCCATTTGGGCGATATTTTAAATAAATTACACTCTTCATAATGAGAACATACACATTTTGTAACAATGAAATTACAATAACTAGTTACGACCTGAAAACTTTCAATATTAATGATTGTTATGGGCTAAAATGCTTGATTTTAATTAGTAAGTGATTGTTGTGGGGTGCCATTCATTGTAATAATCAAGGATCATTTTAATTCTACAGCATTCATAACATTCCTGATGCCACGGGCCAGAACAGAGCCAGGCTGAGTGCTGCACTCCCGTCCGCTCAGCTGTGAACAGCAGACACACCGCATCCTCTCAAGAGACTTTTTGCTCCCAGTCCAGAATTGAACTGTGATATAAACTACTGTGTCTGAGGATAAAACGCGTTCGTGCTTAGAGCCTGTTGCCACTGTTCAGCCACTGGTTCAAGATAAGATAATACTTTATTGATCTCACAATGGAGAATTTACTTGTCACAACAGCTCTTAAGACAGGATCACACAGGGGGGTGCAAAAAGTCAGGAAACGCGCCATCAAGAAGAGAAATAATTTGTAAACAGTAATAATAATACTGGAGTAGGATTAAAAACTTAAGTAAAAAACTAATAATAAAATAAAATAAATGTCTCTTAGCATCTCTTCAACGCATATACAGTAGACTAGTTCAACGTGACAGAAAAGAAAGCCATCTAAATGCACTTGTTTATTTGTTACATGTCCCATATCGCCACAACAGAGTGCGGTTAAGGGCTCATCTCACTGGCCTGGAGACTAGTTCACGACTTGGCGGCGACTCAGTCTCAGCTGAGTCTCGGAGACGTCTCTGCGACGTCTTCTGGCGACTCTGCAGAGAGTTGTGACAATAAGAGGCTAGTTTGCAACCTGCCGGAGGCGCAAGTCTCTGTGGTCTCTGAGAGGTCTCCGAGAGATATCCAAGTCTCCACACGACTATTTTTAGTCTCAGAGTCGCCGCATCTGATCAATCTCAGGAGTCGCGGCGACGTCTCAGCCAGTGAGATAGAAGAAGAAGAGCTTTATTTATATAGTGCCTTTCACAGACATAGTCACAAAGCGATTTACATGAGATGATTTTGCATTCACTCCAGTGGTAACCAGCTGCCCCTTGAGGCAGACCGACAGAGGTGTGGCTGCACACATCATGCGCCAACGGACCCTCCGATCACCACCATTCACTCACCCAGACATCATTCATCCTGGCCTATTGTGCATGTTTTTGGCTTAAAATAACTGTAGAAACCCCCTTTAGCGGACGCGACGGAATGGAGAGGCGGCATGCTGCTGCTGGAGTGTAGTCGCTCTTTACTCTCTCCCTCTGCACCGCCTCGGGTCGTAGATGGTCCGATGGCAGGTATGAGCCAATTTTAGGCCCATGACCCCCTTGGCAGCTGATGCTCACGTGGCTCCCCTATTTTACAAAACTATGCGTCACCGTGCAAAAACTCATCGAGAAACTCGATTCCGCTGCGCTTAAAATCGCGTCAATAATACATTTTAATTATTTAATGAACCAAAACGAGCAAGGGGACCAACCTGAGCAATACATCCGACCTGAGCAATACATCCGTGAACCATTACACCCCTCGTATATTCTCCAGATTTATTTCCGAAATACACTGCAAAAAGTTAAGAAATAAGTTAAGTAAATTTGCCCTTGATTTTAGCATAAAGTAAAAAAAAAAAAAAGCCAGTATTTTTGCACTTTAAAATAAATAAAGAAACATCTTGCAATTTTAATCAGTGAATAAATCTCAATTCATTTGAAATTAGTTGCATTTTCTGTGCTAAACATATTTGTTCCACCGGAAGCTTTTTATTTCTTAAGTCAACATCACTCAAATTAAGGTAAAATAATGTGAATTCAAATAATTGTAACTTGCTGCTGTTTGGTAATCGATTGGTGCTGCCCTCATCTCGACTGACTGGAAGCTAACTTTATGCATCAGGTTGTCCAAAAGGAAGCTAAACTCTCCTTTCCCCTCCCTCATTGAGTCCAACACATTTCGATTCTTCCCGTCTCTTCTGCAAAACTGATCCAAAAACAACAAACAATATTGTGCAGCCCTAACGTCAGTCTTCGAGTGTGTGCTCTCTAACCACAACGCCACTGCTGAGGTTGAGATGAGGTGAGGAGACGTGCCTCTGCCTCTCTGCCACTAATCCCATTCACACTGTATATTACATAATCATCCTCCCTCACAGCTTCCTGCCTCTTCTTAAACTGCTGAGCGGAGGAGAAGCGGTGCGAAACGACACAACAACCGTCCCATGCAGATCAAACACCAGCTCGGCCTTCGGTTTCTTCTTCAGCGCTGCCTGCGGATGCGCCAGGCTACTGTCGAAAAACGCTGGCTTAAAATAACATTTGGACAGTTTGCAAAGTGTGGAGTGGAAATAAGAATCAGTGCTTGTGATGAATAGTTCGCCACTGACTCAATCCAAATGGGCCATTCACTTTTCTTACTATAAGATTTAGGCTTTCTGTTCATCTCAGCTTTAAATAGCAATGGATTTATGGATCTTAAGTGGGAGCTGAATGTTTGGGATCCATTCATTTCAAAGAGGTATTCAAAAGACGGGCGTATTTTTACATAGGTTTTTTAAAGATTCCTGAAAACTCAGACTCACTGACTGGTATTAAAAAAGCACATGTTAATAAAACTTTAAGCCATAATTAATTAAAAGAAGCCATGTTCAAACAGCCATCTTTCATCCTTGGCATTACACATAATCGGCTCAGTGCAGAGAATGTTGCCTTGGAACTTCCTGCTAACTTCCTATAGTAATGACTGTTCCCTGTTATTGTTTATTATGCCGCATTCATGTGGACCTGGGGAACTGGGGAAAATGATTTCCCCAGTTGGAAAATGCACAACTGGGAAAAAGGGGTAAAAACAAGCTTCCCAACTTCGGCACCTGGCGCAGAAATGAGTTGATTTGTTAATTTACTGTAAAATATGAGCTTTAGGATTAAACTAGTACTTTCATGAGTTTACTGTGAGCTGCCGTTGTCCTCGGAGTGATATATTTCCAAGAGAAATGTCCGACATTA
Organism: Lesueurigobius sanzi; assembly: GCA_900303255.1. Lineage (NCBI taxonomy): Eukaryota > Metazoa > Chordata > Actinopteri > Gobiiformes > Gobiidae > Lesueurigobius > Lesueurigobius sanzi. The sequence goes on along the minus strand of OMNZ01025818.1, from coordinate 3,994 downwards.
ATGCTAGTACAAAGAGAATGTATGTGATATTTTATAAAATAAACGTTAAGCTTTTGAGATGCTATCACCAAATGTAAATTGTCAGCCCCGTTAAACATTAAATAGTGATAAAAGAACGTTTTTATCTGGTGAAATCAAAATCCCCACTTGACGAAATAGAAAGCACATGAACACAAACCAACTGAGAACAACGGACTTCCATCTGGGGAAAACGTGTTTCCTAGTTCACATGAGCGTGGAATTTCTATGAAGAGTTAGCCGTATTAAATAAATAAATATTCAAACAGTACGTAGCTGAAAACATGCAGCTGCTAGATAATCACTTACAACATGTACAAGTTTTTACAGAGGAGTGTGTTTGTAGTCTACAGTCCTGTGTGTAGTCTACTTCCTTTAGCCCTGAAGCTAAAGGCTAATGCTAATTTGATGCTAACAAATGGTAACCACACTATGAATTTATTTTTTATGAAACACACTTCGCTTTTCTTCTGTTTTTAAAATCTTATTTTAGTTTTAATTCATGCCTAAATGTGGACAGGAAGTGGTGTTTACCCTGCGCTGGCAACAGGAAGTTAGCAAAAACATTCCACGCACAGAGCCCAATACTTTTCCTGAGGTTCACAGTTCTGCTTCCTGCAGCCCTGATCAAAGTGAGCCACGGAAGTCAATAAAGGTAGGCCTATGTCATTAATAGTTTACTTTACAAAATTTTTGTAAAGTAAACTATTGATTTGACAATGAATAAATTCAAGTCACTGATTGAGTAAATTAATGCAATCTCAAGTTGTTATGAATGAAAAGAACAGCCTCAACACCTGAAAATCTGCTTATACTTTTCGAAAAAGGTGCATGTCAAGGAAAGTTATGCAACGCTCCCCTGAGTAAAGCGACTCGAGGAGAAAGAAGTCTCACAGTTTTTTTTCTTTATTCTTGTCGAAACATCATTATCAACTTCTATATATATATAAAACCTGACATTCAGAGGCAGGCTGCTCTGACAGTGGGCACCCATGTCACACACAGCACCGTTACAGCGAGCGAGAACACTGGATAACGCCCTGTTGCCTTCAAATGACAATCAAACACACAGCATTGACAGCAGACGCCAGCAGCACGTAATAGCCATGGATTTCACTGTTGCTATAGAGAAGGTTATGAAAGACGAGAGAGTTCATGGATTTTTTTTTTACAACTATTAAATCGAAGAATCCAATTAGTGTGAATGGTTACTGTAATGCTGGGCTTTCGCGGTTTGTCCAGTGGCTACTGTAAGTTCAATCAGTAATACAGGCGTTTCATGGAAGAGGATGGTTATTTATTTAGAGAAATTAGGGCTCCAAAACAATGGGTGAGGATGGCATTTCTATTTGGTCCTCATGGCGGGGACATTGCTGCTATACCACCCCCTATTTGCAAGGGGTGACACCACAAAGAACTCTATCCGCCTTATTCAGCCCCGCCCACTTTTGGTGTAAAAGCATGTCCTGTTTTTATTAGCACTTCCTGTGAGCTGGGATTGCCATTGTTGTCAATGTAAGAGAGTGAAGAAAATAAAATGGGAATGAAAAACTCACAAAAAAAACTCAAAGGAAATACATTTGCGTGGCTCAGGTTTAGTTTCAGTGGAAGGACGACATAAGAAAAGTCACCTAAAAGAGACTACTCTTTTTATTTGACCTACTTTTTATTGTCAGTCTATGAGGACTGTCTGTGAGGAACTCTAAAGAACCAACGCTGATGGATATATTCACACAGCAATTTGTTGTAAATTTTACATGTTTCACCAATAACAAAAATCAAAGCCAATATCAGCTCAAGTCAGACCTGCAGTTTGACCAGAAACACAAAATGGCGACCCCCATTGCAACTTCCTGAATAAGGTGAATAATATAACATATACACTTATGGGGATTTTTAAGGTGTAAAAAACCTTAAAAGCCTGGCTCCAGCTAGAATAACCTCCTGTGACAGCCCTGAGAGGTGTATCATATTCCATTTTTGACAGGTCCTAGAGAACTGTGTGGAGATACGTAGCCACTTTGCCCATCTCACGACGGAAATCGGCAAAAGGGACAAAAGGGCTTTTTAGGAACATGTGGTATCTTTGTTTCCCACTCGACAATGAATAACTTGCAAGAATGGGGTGGAATGGCCACTGTCCATCCTAATCACATGCCTATGGCCAATAAAGTACAAATTCTTTCAGGAATAAGAAGTAAAGTAGGGTCAAGTAGCTCTGGACGTACATCCCCAAATCCATAATCAATAATCCAGATTAGTTTTTTGTTTGATTTTATGTATACTATTAATTCACTGTTACATTTGTTAACACACAATCTTTGTCAACTGGACAGGTTTTAGATTTGCAACTCTATGTAACTAGAATGGTTCAATAGTCATCCAACTACCATCATCAGCTAGGAGTCGAGACTGGAATAGACTGGGCTTATATACACAGCTGCAGGCGATGCCCCATTAGGCCACACCTGTGTCAGTCTGTGTTGCCAGATATTATTGCCGTCTTTTCCCAACCTCGTACCAATTTTAGGCTCTCTCTGTCTGCTTTAGTGGGCCGCTCTCAAAATGATCATAGCTTTATACTGTGATCTTATGCTCTAAACTCTAAACCAAACTAATTCTTCAACATTGGGATTGAAATCCAAATTAATTCAACATCTTTTTACAAAACCTGCACTCCTGTAGCCAAAGAAATTACCAAAACCACAACACAACTTTACCAAGGCGGCCAAAACACGTTAAATTGAATTACCAATCATGGGCGACTCGATGAAGGTCCACGTGTTGCTCTGAGGCACGTAGGACTGTAGGACCCCGGCAGACCGCCCCGCCTCGTTCACGCCTCCGAACACGAAGACCTTCCCGCCGCACACTGTGGCCGCCGCCGAGTGCACCGGTTTGGGCAGAGGGGACACCGTCTCCCAAAGGTTTGTGATGGTGTCGTATCTGAAAGACAAACAAAAGAAAGAAAATATGGTCATGGTCAACAATGAAAGGGGGAGCACAAGTTTAGTTTAGTTAATTTTGTCTGAACTCATTTCCAACATGCCCTAAAATATTTAGACGTGGAGAAGGTGAGTGCTTCAGTGGGTATAGAGGTGCCCGTGTCAGGTGCTCTTCAGGATCTAGAGCCAGGAGTCTATATTAGAAAAAAGAAAATGATCCGAGGCACTCTGAGGTTGCAAATAAAAGTCCTTTATTCGAACAAAAAGGTGAAGAATAAAAAAAAAAGGGACGAAACGCGTTGGCTAAAGTCCCTTTTTTTTCAACCTCAGAGTGCCTCGGATCATTTTCTTTTTTCTAATATAGATGCCTAAAATATTATCATCACAGTTCTTCACAAGGATGAGCGTAACTATGAAGACGGTGTTGGATGGTGATAAAGGCCGCTGTGATGGAAAGTACAGGCACCATTTATCCACACATACAGTCACTGGATTATAAAAGGGTTTTTCGGCATAAAAAGTTCCACAATAATAATAATAATAATGCATGCAACTTATATAGCGCTTTTAGAGGACACAAAGACGCTTTACAGACGGAAACAAAATAAAAGACAAACAAAAGGGCCAGGGGGTAAAATAAGAGAGGTTATGGATTGTATGCCTTGTTGAACAGGTGGGTTTTAAGCAGGTTTTTGAAAGTGAGGAGTGAGTACGAGTTTCTGACGTTTATGGGGAGTGAGTTCCAGAGGGTGGGGGCGGCTATGGCAAAGGCTCGGTCCCCCAAGGTCCGGTGCTTGGATTTAGTGATGGGTGTGAGGAGGTTGGAGTCTGCAGAGCGGAGGCGGCGGGTGGGACGGTGGTGCTGCAGGAGGTCTGTGAGGTATGAAGGGGCCAGGTTATGGAGGGCTTTGTAGGTGTTGAGCAGAACTTTGTAGTGGATGCGTTGTTGTATGGGGAGCCAGTGGAGTTTTTGGAGGACAGGGGTGATGTGGTCTCTGGAGCGGGTATGGGTGAGGAGGCGGGCGGCGGAG
>OMNZ01025814.1:0-19210 GCA_900303255.1 Lesueurigobius sanzi | reverse complement strand
TTTCACTATAGTATGTTCATCAACGCCTTGAATAATGTTAGAGTAACAACCTGTCCCTCTTTTGGTTGCACCGCAAAGCCACTTAGACCCGCCCCACTTATTTAGATAATGTCCCACTTTTTCAATAAAGTTAGATTTACATAGAGAAGAACAAATTATCCACCAGTGTTTCAAAGTTTTCATTAAATGAACTGTGCCAAAATGAAGGCCTTAAGTCACTGAAAAGCGCCAGTTATTTCCATAGACATTAAATCTACATTTCCAGATGTTTTATGCCTGAAATTAATTTAAAATATATGTATATAAAAAGTATGGACCAAAGCACATTCAACCCCAAGTTTTGATGAAATTTCCAGTATTTCTTTGACTGGAAGGAGACTGAGGTCTTTCGGAGTGTGCAGTCTCTGTGGCAGCCTCTGAAGACTGAAGTAAGTTTTATGACAAATATTTTTTTACTTTTACTTCACTTCCTATCTGTACTTTCTACTCCACTACATTTATGAATTGGGTTAAAAGTAAAAGTATTTTATTTGGAAAGTGACCGCTCTACGATGAACTGGTTTAGTCTAGTCCCAGTTTAAACCTGGATTAGTCCTGGTTTAGTCCCAGTTTAGACCTCGATTAGTCCTGGTTTAGACCTGGGTTAAGTTTAGACCTGGTTTTGACGTGGTTTAGTCCTGGTTTAGTCCTGGTTTAGACCTGGATTAGTCCTGGTTTAGACCTGGTTTAGTCCTGGTTTAGACCTGGGTTAAGTTTAGTCCTGGTTTAGACCTGGTTTAGTCCTGGTTTAGACATGGGTTAAGTTTAGACCTGGTCTTGACTTGGTTTAGTCCTGGTTTAGACCTGGTTTAGTCCTGGTTTTGACATGGGTTAAGTTTAGACCTGGTTTTGACTTGGTTTAGTCCTGGTTTAGACCTGGGTTAAGTTTAGACCTGGTTTTGACTTGGTTTAGTCCTGTTTTAGCCCTGGTTTAGTCCTGGTTTAGACCTGGTTTGATTCAAAGGATTTTTTAAATCCTGCATGTTAAACTCTTAAAAAATACTTTTTCTTTTTACTCATGAAGTACATTGTACAGTGGATACTTTCACTTAAGTAGAAATGTTATCAGATACTTTAACTTAAGTACATTTTTGGCCCTGTATCTGTACTTTTACTGAAGTAATGAAATGAAGTCCTTCACCCACCACTGTCAACAGCAGAAGTTTCAAATGGATATGACTATCATTTACTTCTCCTCCTCAGCAGCAGCAGCAGCTTAATGCACACACTTTGGATTTATGGCAACAATGAGACGCTCATTAATGGTCACTTGCAACAATCCATCACTGACCCGGTCTTGGCCACACACACACACACACACACACACACACACACACACACACACACACACACACACACACACACTAAAATAACACACAATTACAGGAGTTGGGTGCTGTCCAGTCGGTTGCCAGGCAGCAGCTCGACGCTTAGTGTGGAGTGTGTGAAGGAAGGAAGTCGCACTTTAGGCGCCCGACCCGTTCCCAGACAGTCTGCAGAGCTCACACACGCTGAGCTGCACAAGGTGGACCCAGGCCTAGTAAGAAGCACACCCATCGACATACAAGGGCTGCGCACGATATCGCCAAAAAATAAGATATTCGGTGCAGCGGTGGGAGAAGTGATCAGTGTTGTTATGTGACTAAAAGTACAGTATAATAATTCTGATAAATCTTCTACTTAAAGGTGCATTGTGGAACTTTTTATGTACTTGATATTAGTGCATATTTGATCTTTTAGTGTCCGGTTGTCAATGTCAAATACATCCATCCATCCATCCATCCATTTTCTTCCGCTTTATCCGGGGTCGGGTCGCGGAGGCAACAGTCCGAGCAGAGATGCCCAGACTTCCCGATCCGCGCACACCCCATCCAGCTCTTCCTGGGGGATCCCAAGGCGTTCCCAGGCCAGCTGAAAGACCTTGTCTTTCCAGCGTGTCCTGGGTCTTCCCCGGGGCCTCCTCCCAGTGGGACGTGCCTGGAACACCTCTCGAGGGAGGCGACCAGGTGGCATCCGAAACAGATGCCCGAGCCACCTCAGCTGGCTCCTTTCGACGTGGAGGAGTAGCGTGTCAAATACAGTTGTGCTGAAAAGTTGACATACCCTTGTAATCGTTTGGCCATTTTCATAGAACATGAATGATAACACAAAGATATTTTTTTCCCACTCATGGTTAGTGGTTGTGCGAAGCCATTTATTGCCAAAGAACAATTTACTCTTTTGAAATCATAATGAAACAGAAACGACTCAAATGTCCCTGATCTAACGTTTACATGACCTTCAACAATTGCCAGGAAAATTGTTCAGGAGCAAAGAAAAACTCACTTCAGCTGAAATACAGGACTCTCTTGACAATGTTGATGTTTGTTTCAAGATGCACATTATGTAAACTTTTGATCAGGGACATTTGGCTAGTTTCTACATTCTGTCAGGGTATGTAAACCGTTGAGCACAGCTGTATGTACCAATATCAGCTTTTCCTTCCACATAAAAAGTTCCATAATGCACCTTTATGTAAAAAAAATAATAGTATCTACTTTCAAATGTAACTAATAAGTAAAAGGTTTAGTATTTCACATAGATGTTTTTAAACTACTGAGTAAACTAAGAGTAAAATGTGTGGTTTAAATCAGGTCTAAGCCAGGTCTAAAGTGTTTTGAATTTACAGTCGGTGAATCTAAAGCTGCAGGAAAATCGTTCTGATCAGAAATATGAGAATTGTAGGATTGAAAACAGTAGATCTCAACTCAGATGGCGTTGAGACCCATCATCACTCTATGAGAACCCAAATAAGAAATGTATTTGTTGAACGAAAAATTTTCCTCTAAACATATAAATAACTTAATAATCTTATAAACTGGAACTCATAATCAAAATAAGTAATTCTAAGGAGGACTCGGGAATGTTTCTGTGCTTTTTCAACAGATATATATTGAAAGAAATGTTCTCACGACCCATTCAGTCTCTAACGTTTGACCTAGTTTGGACTTGGTTTGATTCCTCACAATTCCTCGTAAAAATTCTTTCTTTCATCCATCCATCCATCTTCTTCTGCTTATCTGTTGCCGGGTCGCAGAGGCAGCAGTCCAAGCTGCAATCACACTGCACCAGTCCCTTATGGCTCCTCCTGCAGGTGGTGGGTCCATGGGAAGACAGCCCCACGACGCTCCTTCACCTCTGGGCGACGTAGCTGGTCTCTCATCATAAGGGGCTTCTGAACCGCTCTTGGTCTGACCCATCACCTAGGACCTGTTTTCCATGGGAGACCCTACCAGGAGCATAACACCGCAGACAACAGAGCTCCTAGGTTTATTCAGGTGCTCAAACCCCTTCACCAAGATAAGGTGGCGGTTCGAGGAGGGGTAATCCTTTCAATAGTTTGCAAAATCTGTGTGAAGTACATTTGAAAGTGGAGTTTGAAAGAATTTTGACCCGATACTTTTACTTCAGTGAATGTGTTGCTCTTGTATCTGTACTTTTACTTAAGAAAACCAGAGTACATCTTCCCCCACAGCTTTTCGTCACATACTGAGCTCCGTGACCCGCGATGGAGTAGTTCCCGGTATGTTCCCTGTGATGAGTTCTCTCTCCGCAGCCTCCATTCCCTGCACGGTTTCTTTTCATCGCTGTTGAAAGCTGCGTGAGCACTTCTCTGTCCTTGTGGGGTGGACACCGTAATTTTGAGTGCTCTTAACCTTCGCCTGGCTTTGTTGAGATCGGGGGTTCCTTTTTTTTTCTCTTTTCTTTTTTTCACTTCACTCGAACACACTGCGAGAAATAGACTGCTTAGAATTCATCGCTTGCCGGTGGTGTGAACCGTACAGACTTCATGAATTCAGAGATGTTTTTAACAGAAATGCCCCTCCGAGCAAATTATCACCTCACACAAAAAAGGCCAGATAAAAGTTCTCGGGAGCGAACCTGAAAATGTCCTATCGACTTTGATTTGAGGGGCTGTCATGGGGCACTGAGTCCCCAAGACTATTTTCACCTTAAGACCAAGGATGATTTCAGTGCAAAAAAAAAAAGGACAGATAAGGAGAAGGGCAAATGATTAAGTCGTGAGTGAATGCAAAAAAATGTTTCCAATTTCATGTTAGAAAAGAACAATGGCTGAAATACTAAACTGAAACATGGCATAAAATGGACTAAAACGGATAAACAAAGAAAGATATATTCCATTTATTAAAAACTCAAATGTTTCCAGACATATATTGCATCATCATCATTGATGAAAGAGGTGTGTAAGAAGCCTTATATTAGTACTAAACAGTTTCATCATGATCTGTTCGATTCACAGAAATGTTAAGTCATTTTTTTTAATTTAATTTAATTTTTTTAGCAAATTGTGTCAAAACATGTCTTCAAAAAACAGTAAATCAGGACCAAAACAAGGCTAAAATGGAATTAAATTAGGATTAAAGTAACTTAAACTGAACTTTTGCATGTGTAAGATCCATGCATTTATCTTTTAGTTTGTAAAAGGTGTCTCAATCTCAGTCAGATAGAAGACTTTAGTGATTTGGTGATTATTGTGGCTTCTTGCGACACGGACATTGCGCAGCCCTACTTAATATTGTTCAGTTTTAGTTATAATTGTCCTAATGTAATTCAGTTTTAGCCTTCTTTTGGTCCTATTTTAGTGTTTTTTGAAATGTTGTTTAGACACAATTAGCTAAAAACCAAATGACTATTGTATATATATGTATTATTTTAATAGATTGCCTTCACGTTTTTGAATTTGATGATGTCATATTTCAGGTAAAGGGCAGGTGTCAACAACTCTATGGGAGAGAGACAGTTTTTGAAGGAAATACACAAACAATAAAAAATATAAAACCCACAAATGCTGATCCTAATCATTGTTAAAGGCACTATACCTGATTTTTCATAATTTGTTAAATGGCAAATAATGGAAGAGGGAGATAGTTGTGGTCCAAACAGATCCCGAACACATTTCTAAAATCCTGTTTCTTGTTAAAAATGAGCTTATAAGCACACTTCACAACTGCTGTGCAAGTTCAGGAGTTGTCCATTGTAGGCAAAGATTCTTCAGTCTTCATCTGTACTCTGTAGTTGAAGTGTAGGACGTTTCGCTCTTTATCCAAAGAACTTCGAATTGATATGCTTGTCTTTTAAGAGGGAACCAGTAGGAGGAGTTAACCTCTAAGATGTACAGGTTGGAAAAACATCTTGGCCTATTCACACCTAATTAGGGCTCATTACCTTCCTATTGAACTGGTGTGGTCACTTTTTAGGGTCACATGCTAGAAACCTATCTGCAAACCATGAAATTGACAATAAATGCTTTATATTTAGACGCTCAGTATTATTTCCACAAATATTTGAGTTTGCAGTGTACTTAGGGAGTAAAAATAATTCTTTCCACTACTAGGAACAATCAGGTATAGTCCCTTTAAGTAGTAATTGGATCAACAAATCTTTAATATCCTAATCTTTTGGCTGAATGTCCTTCCATCTGACCAAAAACACACACCTTTTTAACATTTTTATGGGAAAATAATTTGACCATAGTTCATATTTGTTGAAATAGAAGACATTGGACGTTTTACTAGTTTTTGTTTCATGTGTAAAAGCCAAGTAATGACAGAGATATTAGTCAAAAACCAAATCCGAAAATTAGCATTTTGATGATTACCCCCTCAATTTTAAACCATCGGCTCTTTAGTATGCTGTGATGTAACGTGAAGGCAACCTATACCGAGCAGCTCTGAAGACGAGTAATATTTACTACTAGCTGTAGCAGGTTTGAATTAGTGACTCCAGGGCCATATAGGTTTGCATCCAAAGGTGTCAGACTGGGAGTAGGTTTTCAGATATGACGAACAGCACAGTGGTCAGGCAAAAAGATGACGAAATTGACATGTTGAAGACGGGGTGATTAAGCTACCTGTTACAGCACAGCCCCAGAGCGTATATCAATATGAACCGTGACAGATGGAGAAGATGAATTGGACGCGACTGAATGGCTGTGTGAAAAAAGGAAAAAAAAATGAGATATGAAAAAAATATGGCAACTTATCCCAGAGCAGAAAATAGAAACCAAAAGAGCATTTTATGGAGACACTATTTTCTGTGTAACATCAACATTTTGATAGAAGACATTATATGGGAGAAAACGGCTGATGTAATTCACTCCCTGGCCCTGAGATGCTCAAGAGACCAATCTCCTCATACACTGGAATTGGATGTATTTCAGCAGTTACCAGCTGAATCATTTCTTGTCCGACTCCTTTTAGCGTATTGTTTACAGATACGCCTGAACTCTTACCTCTTATGGGGGTTGAATAATGTTACAACGTACAAAGACCCGAACAATGAAGCGACATGGGGGGAAAAAAGCTAATGTATGGCTTTGGTTTGATGTGAGATACGAGTGGGAAATGGTTTCAAGAGGCTGTACAATGGGGCTACACACAAACCGAGATTGGTTTAGTGTTTTAAGTGACATGAATAGAACACAATAATAAATTACCTGTTTGATATTGAAGGTTTTTAGTATTAAGTACAGATACAGACCGGGGGGGATTGGCCTAGCGAGGGGGAAGGAAGTCTGTTATGGATATCATGAATTTTTCACTGTTTTTTGGACGTTTTCTGGCACACGATAAGCATATTTATCACACACAAATAAAGTAAGTCAACATTTGGGTCCTAGAAGTCGTTAGTATAAAGCATGAAGCTAACATTAGCAGAATGCCACTCAAAGCTAGTCAATAGCATAAAGCATGAAGCTAACGTTAGCAGCATGGCATTCGAAGCTAGCCAGTAGCATAAAGCATGAAGCTAACATTAGCAGCATGCCACTCAAAGCTAGTCATTAGCATAAAGCATGAAGCTAACATTAGCAGAATGCCACTCAAAGCTAGTCAACAGCATAAAGCATGAAGCTATTGTTAGCAACATGGCACTCAAAGCTAGTTGTTAGCATGTAGCATGAAGCTAACGTTAGCAACATCATTAGCATTCTCTCTTATTTGTGCGTAGATATGAGCCGTTGAACCACTCCAAGTCTTTTGTATGTTTATTCTCTATCTTTACTGTATTTGGTAGTCGGTGAAAAGCATGTACTGTATATTCCTGCTTTGTTTCCCCCTCACTGCAGCTTCAAAAGAAACTTCAAAATAACACTTCATCAGGACCAAAACAAGGCAATGTAACTAAATCTAAACTTTTTCCCTTTTATAAGTTCCATGGATGTTTTGTTTTTGTTTTTTGTTCACAAAAAATGTGTCGGCCTCAGTCAGATGGAAGACTTTAGTGATTGTCAGATATTGCATCACCTAATATTGCAATATGATAGTTCTTACAATACTGTATATTGTGCAGCCCAGCCATGCGAGATGAATTACTTTTCTTCTTCAGATTCACAAAAACAACACATGACTTCCCGTTTTTCGACTTCTTCCTTTTGCCAGTGAAGTCAATAAAACATGGCCTAATCCGCGCTTTCCTCCCGATATGATACGAGAGAGCTTACAATTTGGAACGCATCATTTGGACCGTTTAAGATCTGGATCCGTTTCACAGTTGAAGAGGGTATTTGAACCAAAACCTTAAGAGACACTGCTGGGCACATGCGCTTGCCAAATGGGCCATTTATAAAAGGTTGGCTGTAGCCCCGTGGAGTGAATGCTGGCAGAGGCATGGAGCCCACCTCGTAGTGCCAGCCGAGGGTTTTGTTTGGCATGTGTCGGCGTCGGAGTATGGCTTTTCTCCTCCAGACACTGGCCCAAATACAAACCCAGCATTAGCTAACAGAAGCATTAGCGGGAGGCATGAGAAAGCAAGAGGTGTAAGCAAGAGGGGATGATCAATGAGTAAACACATCGGGAAAAGATGCTGAATATTGCAGAGATCTGTACAGTAATGGTGTCTTTAGGAGCATTTGGCATCAGATTTTTGTACAATAAAACTAGGGCTGCACAATATATCATGAAAATATCATCAATATATGTATTGATATATGTATGACAATATTATATGTCATATATTGCAGTCAATGTCAGTCGAAAAAATGTGCATTCAACTTATATAATGTGCAAAAGTTCAGTTTTTAGTTTGAATTTCCCTGGTTTAGTACTATTTTAGCCCTGGCTGGTCCAAGTCATAATAAAGGACTTTAATTTTGCATAGACAATGAGTGCCTCGGATTCTTCTGCTGATTGAATCCTCTTTCACTCCCCGCTGTAAGCTTATACAGTTAGAACATCAGCATTTGCTATTGCTATTTCCCTTTCAGCCTTGTTTTGGTCCTGATTTAGTGTTTTCTGAAGTTTGGTTTTGACACAATTTGGTGAAAAACAAATTACTTACGATTTGTGTTTAAATTGAATGGAGCCTACACACATTGAAATTATTTAGTCAAATATCTCAATCATTTTGTTATTGAAAAAGTGCTCACCTGTATCAAATATCACCATTTTGTTTTTAAATATTTCCATTGTTTTTGTATTTTGGACAAGTTGGGCTGTAAAAATAGTGGAGCAATATCATTGTTTTCCAAGAAATTTTGATTTTACTGCCAGTTTTAATCAAATTCAATTTTGGCACAATTAATTTAATGACTTTTAATGTCCCACGGGAACACAATGTTGTGGGGATTTTGCACCAAATTTTGCACAGGGTAATTTTTCTTCATGCAGGCAAAAATTCTTCAGTCTTCATCTGTACTCTGTAGTTGAAATGTAGGACGTTTCGATCTTACTCCAGCTACTTTTCTTCATGCAGTATTAAAACTAGCTAATGTCTTTCAATACATTTTATATTGTTTGGCAAAATTACAGTAAATTATCATTTGAATATGTCATTTCAATAAAGCATTTCAAATGAGCAACCCATAGGTTACAGATAGCATGCACGATATTAATAGACAGTTTTTGTGCTTCATGAATGAATTGTTTTAAAACAGGACCCCAGGAAGACTAGCTGGCCTAAGGGTACAGCTAATGAGGATCCTAATTAATAAACAAAGAAATATCAAGCTGTTTAACATTCAAATATTAACACTAAATGTGATTTTAATGTTGCTGTGTGTGTACTGAAGACAAATTGACTGATGTCAGATATATGTATACAGTGTGTCATGTATTGATCCGGACGCATTCGATCGATGAGTCTTTACTGCAACATGAATAATGACTTAATAAGATAAGTGGCTATTTTTAGAAAATACGGAGACCGTGACGTGGACTACTTATTTTTAACTTGTTTGTAACTTTTTGTAAGTAAATTATATATGATGTGGACGAGGGCTGCACAATATACTCATATGCAATATGTTGCAAAAATGATAATGATGTTGATGCAACATGTATTACAAGAAGCCACAATATATTGCTAAATGGATCTTGTAGCCCTGATTTAGAGTTTTTTGAACTCTTGATACATTTTGCTGAAATAAAAAAATATATATAATTTGTGTCTAAGTGCTATATTTTATTTAAAGAGTTGACTGGAACGCATCATTTGGATGTTCAAAGAACCACCACCTTAACGTAGTGGAGTGGTATGAGCACCCCAATGAGACTAAAGGTGGCCACACACTAGAGGATTTTTAATCCTTTGAGACTAAAGTACTGTGCAAAGACAACACACTTAAGGACAGACATTAGGACACACATAAACACACATGAGGAGTCCCACCACAGATCATGCCATGAGAGAAAGTTTGTATTGAGCCACGCCTCCTAAGACTAAAAATCTGGCTAAAAATCCTCTAGTGTGTGGCCACCTTTAGACCTCTGTTGTCAGGGGCTTGATGCTTCTGGTATGGTTCCCCCATGGTAAACAAGTTGATGCACGTGCACGTGCAGGAGGACCCATAAGGGACTGGTGCAGTGTGATCCAGGCAGCTTGGACTGATGCCCCCCCCCAACCCGACAACAGATACAGTATCAAAACAGTTGCGAAAATACTGAAAAGATGTGTTATCACAATATTGCACAGCAGTATCGCATATCACAGGTTTTTTTCAATATTGTGCAGCCATACTAGTGATCAGCCTCTCCGAACACCACCATCACATTCATACATAGGCAAGGTGGGTGAAGTGTCTTGCCCAAGAACATGACGACTGTGCACCTTCTGATCCGCTCTACCACGTACGCCACTGTCGCCCCCTAAAATTCTAACAAAATCTTCCCTCTTTCTTGGTTGAGATTTTTGTCTTGAAACTAAAAGAAATTCCCCTCTCTATCCAACCCCTAAAACGCAGAAAACGCAACTAAAATGATTTAGCATTTAGCTCAGAAGCCATTTTTTATCTTAAAGGAATTCTCTAAAGGCCTGTACATTCATTAATGATTTCTAACAAGGCTGTGACATCACCCAAATGTGGTTGATGGTTGACATCAGCTAAAAACATCTAGATCAGGGATCTCCAACTAGTAACTCGGAGCTGAATATAGCAAAGTATAAAGCAGAAACTCCTGTCATTTTCTTTAATTTTGCTGAATTATCATTTTGGCGGTTAAAGAGGCCTAGTTACCCATGTATCTTTGAAGCATAATAGCTCACTGCCGGAGTAGACAACTTGCTAACTGTCCATATTTGTTAGTATTGAATACCATTTCTCTTATGTGGCTATAATGTCCACAAATGTAAGCCGTGGCTGCTTTAAAGTGATGTCAATAACTCTCCAGGTGGCTGATAAGGATAAACTCCCATGGTTTTGGTTTTCATTAAGGCCCTGTTCATCTGCCTGAGGTACAGTACACTATTTTTGAATGTAGCATCTTAACTAAGCGGAGATGCATAGCTTGAAATTATATACACTTATCAGAGAATCCCCAAGATGGCAACCATAACAACAACAGTCACATGACTGAAACGCACGTACAGAGAAACAACTTGGAGGAATAATATCTGTCTGACTGCCTTTCCGAGATACAGCCCTTGTTTGATAGCAGTGAGGCCACACATGCAATCTTGAGTGAGACTATTACAGTATAAACACAGCCCAAAGAACACATTGAGGGACGGTGCACTGTTTAATTTGAAGCACCAAAGAGAGCAGAGAGGAAAACAAAAGGCAAAAAATAGCAAAAGTAATTTATTCTGGCTTGTTTGAACCTGCGAGAGAGGCCTATTTTGAGAAGAAATAAAACAAGAGAGGAGTGGAAGACAATGCGCTTTAAAGGGAGGCGCTTTCCCCCGGTGCGTCTTCATGTGTCAGTCAAGCAGCAACGTAAACACAGTGTGTGAGACGAGTTCCCATAGCCACAGTGCTTAAATGGCACAAGCGCTGTACACTCTCCCTCCTTTTTTTTTTCCTTTTTTTTTCTTACAACGCTTTTGATTTGCATTTCGTGTGGGGAAAATCCAGAACGATGGCTATAGGCTTGGTGTGTGCTACATTCACTGCGAGAGAAAGGCAGAGAGAGGGAGACAGCGGGCCTATAGCAGACTGTGGCGGAGAAGAGGAAAACATGAGGCCGGTTATGCAGAAACGCACATTTAATATAAGGCTTGGCTCCTCTGTTATGAGCGGGGGAGAGAGGAAAAAGCTGGGCTGGAGTGACAGGATGGGGCCATGGTGTGTATATATTAAAACCACATAAACTTGCTTTCACTATTACGATTCACAACAGCAGAGAAGGCACAGTAGACCAGATATATCTTTTAAAAACCTAAACTTTTAAGCTTAAAGTGCCTATGTCAGGTTTGTATCCTTTTGTAATCATGAACTTCAATTCCAGTGACATAGATCAAAGGAAAGCTCCACTCACTAATATGGTTGGCATGGCAACAGATGGATTATTTACCTCTACATATGCCATTCCTGTAGCCATGTCCAGCGAGGAAGTAAAAAACAGACATCATAAAAATGGCAAATTAAGAGAAAATAGGTAAAGATGAGCAGGTAAAATATAATTGTGTGAGGTATGTTTTAGTGAAAATGATGTCTAACCTGTCAGGAGAGACTTTTAAAAGTAAATGATCTAACTCCCTCTCGTGATTGGACCTGAAAGCCCCTCCCCGTTCCCTATATGCACATGCTCACACTGGCTGTGAAAAACAAAACAAAAAAACGCATGTGGGTTGATTGACAGGAAAAATCCTCACATCGGTCAAAGTCATACCGACAGGGATTCTGATTAGTGTCCAACATCAGCAAAGGGATGGACTTCGGAAAAACTGTAATTATTTGGCATACTTTACATCAAAATTCATTCCCAGATGGTTTATAGATGGCGTTCACATGACATCACAACAGTTTAAAGAGCTGGCGGGCGCAATGTTCAATGTCTTCTCCTTCAGAACATGAGCTAAGGCTAAATTATTTTAAGAATAATATGGCAGGCATGTGAATCCAATCCAATAACGATCAGGGAAAACATATGGACATTTCTTTCTGTCCCATAAAGTTGTAACGGCACCTTCCCTCCAACTGAAAACGACTTCTATACCGTGAACGCAGTCTATCGCCCCAGCCGTGTAATGAAACTCCACACTGGCCTACGGGGATTTGAGTCGGCCTGAAGTTAGCCCAAAGCAGCGTCTTTTGAAACAGTTGTAAGAGTCATTGGCCTTGACCCAACTGGAGCGTCTACATGAGCCTATTGACGCAGCCGCTACCCCCTCTATGGGCAAACAACGCTACCATGCACTGAATTAACAACACAAGCCCTAGGGAAATCAAGTCCCACTGCAACAAATGGGCACCCCCCCTCCCTCCCTCCCTCTTTTCTCACCCGCAACACCCACTCCCCGTAATTTTTTTATGGTTTGGAGCTCAATAACAGATTATTATTAGAGCATTCTTACTGGAGTCATGTACAGGCCCCAGTGTGCTTCTTTGCTTTTGGGTGAATTCATTAAATTACATGATGTGATATAAATAGTTATTGATTGTAGCTGTGGGCTAGGAATTTAGTGCAGCCTTTATAAGTTTTTGAATCTTCAGAGAAATTCTATTACCGCCGTGTAAAACTGGCATTTGGTTAAAGCCATTTGCTCACACTCATCTTATTGGTTGCGTCACGTGGCCGAATTTGATGATAATCTGAGATGGAGCAGGTGACAACACGATATATGGGAGAGAGACAGTTTTTGGAAGAAATCTTCAAAGAGACAATTGTCAAATGTTCAACCATATCATTTTTTGCAAGAGATTATTATAGAATATTAATTCTTATGGTGGAAAGTCCTTTCTATTGGACACCTTTATGCAAAAATAATTGGACCTTAGTTCATATGTGCTGGCAGAGAAGACATTGAACTTTGTGACTTTTGTTTCATGTGGATAGATGCAGGAATTACAGAGAAATTGGCAATTAACTAGATATCTGCAGAGGCTATTGTGACAGAACTATACTTACGAAGGTCAAATTCCTACCTGCCCCCACCTCACAGTATAGGCTCTCAAGAATGTTGTGAACGCAACCTATCGGATCAAAATAAAAATAATAAGTAATTCGATGCTAACGTATGTACTGTGTCCAATGTATTTTTCCTATAGCCGTAAGCATTAGCCATCAAACATTGCAATCTGTGAACAATGTAGATGTTTTCTGTTGTTGTCAACCCATCAGCCACATTTGTCACATCATTAGAAATCATTAATGAATGTACAGACCATTTGAGATTTTAGTTAAGATAAGAATCCTTTAATATTGGGACTGGCTTCATAATTCATTTGAATGGGGATAGAACATTCTATAACACAAATAACGGACAGGTCCAGGAAGCTGTTTTTCTAGCAGGTGTGCGCTTTGGCTGCAACAGGCTAGAATAGCCACTGGCATTTCTATGTTTCTATGTGTTGAATGCTCAATTCTTTGGCAGCACATGCAGATACTCTTTTGGAGATCTTTATTCGGGCAATACATAAAACATCAGGCTAGTACACAACCAATAGTGTTCATCAGCACAATCAGAGGTGTGAAAAGAGTCACATTAAAGCGCTCTCATGACCCTCTGATTTTGTTTGTTCTGGCGTCTCAGCTGGAGACCAGGTAGGAAACCCTTAACTGTGGCTTCTCACCCACTGCTTAATCTCAGCCACAATCACATTCAGTGACAGGAGCACAAAGCTATCCAGCGAGCCCAACAAGGCTCTGCTATTATGTAACCACTGACAGCTGGGCTTTCAAGGGAGGGGAGAACCCCCATCCGTGTGGCAGTACTTTGTGTCAACCAGACGTGACAGTCAAGAAAAGGCCTGGGCAGAGAAAGGCTATTATCAGAGCGGGCAGAGGCCTGCAGAGTGAAGCGTGGACTTTGAAGTGGAGTATCAATGTTTACAGTGTGGATCAGGGGTATGCATGTACAATTAATGACAATTCTGTTGATTAGGGCTGCACAATATATCACTAATAGTATTGCAATGCTAGGTGATGCAATATCTGTATTGCAGGAAGCCACAATATCACAAAATCACTGAAGTCCTCCATCTGACTGTGATAGACGCGGTTTTGCTAATTCAGCCTAAAACAAAAACTTATTCATGTGCAAACGTTTAGTTCTAATAAGAATTTTTCTTATTTTGTTCCATTTTACTCTTGTTTTGGTCTTGATTTAGTGTTTTTAAAAATGTAATTTAATCGCAATATTGCACACCCGGAACACATATTGCACGTTTTTTTTTTTTTTTTTCAATATCATGCACTTAATATAAAATAAATAAATCTGATTTTACTAGAAACTGGCAGATCCCAATTACTAAAACATAAGGTCCAATACTCTAACATCTGGGGGTCCCGGGTTGTTTACGTGAGAAATTTTGGGGTCGTGGCCTAAAGAGAGACAAATCTGAATCTGACACAGCAGAAAAACGTTTCAAGGCGGTCCAAACTAAGTCCAAAGTAAACCTTACACATAATGTTTTATTCTCGATCACACACAGTCTGTTATTGGTGTTTTCTTTTTAATTACGAGGTAGACAAATACTCTTAAGTTGACTTCATGCGATTGTGTGACGCTGTGGCAACGATGACAGCCAAAGCAGATGAAACAGCGGTGCGTAATAGACAGACAGTGTGTTGATTTTGTCACCTTTAACCAATAACTCCTTGTTGTTTTAGGGAAGAATCACTGCCAGGGCTGACATTCCAGGACACGACGGCTGACCGCTGAGGCCCTGAGACCTGTGGTGGAAAGTAGTAAAATTACAAGTAAAAAGTACACTGTTGAACTGAAGTATAAGGATTTTTGAATAGTGGTTTTCACAGTGACAAAGTAAAGTCATTCTGATTAGAAACATCAGGATTTTTGTCTAAAACTCCAGTGGCTCGTTAGTTTAGACATGGTTTCGGCTCTGTTTAGACCTGATTTAGTCCTGGTTTAGACCTGGTTTCATACAAAAGCACAATCCTTCACAAATTAAGTACATCTTCCACTACTGTCTGAAACAACAGATCTATTGCTAGCCACATTGCTCTGATATAATAATGATTTATGCTTGTATAAATAAAATAAATGCTACTGATAAACATTTTGAGTGATTCTGGGGTTTAACTATCCATCTAATAGTTGCAAAATGTGGCAAAATTGCATGTTGAATCTACAAAAACATCTAATGATAGGAAAAATTAGAGAAAGCCTTAAATGAATCACCAAAAGTTCAGAGTGTGTAGAGCCCCCTATGGGCTGTATGCGCTACTGCCCTTCAGCTCCCATAAACCTCACAGAGCTGAGCCCTTTTGTTCTAGCCAAACTATTTCTTTAACAGCAGTTAAAAATATTGTGATAACAACATTTCCATGAAAAATAGAATGTGAAAAACAGGACTCCCATGTGTTGCTTCACGTGCATTACAAAGCATGTTCTTTAATCATATCAAATTTATGTATTGAATAATATAAATCTAGGATAGAGCTACGGATCTTAAAGTAAAACCTGGTACAAGCGGTCCAGCTCTGTGCATATCTGACGTCTGGCGCTCACGCTGTTGAGATTGTCAAGTCTAGATAGAGGTCATAGTACAGCAACCGCTTCCTTCAACACACACGCGCTCCACCAGTAGTTACGCGCTAATAACACTACAATTCGCAAACTACACTATATTTAAAAGCAGTACTTATATATATCACACTAGCATCCATTTATGACACAGTTACGCTTTTCTTTCGAAGTAGCCCTCGTTTAAAATGTGTTTTTCTTCAGATAAAATCGAAATCCAGTCCACGTTTTGCAAGAAACCAGAGCCTCAATTTACTGTGTGCTTTCAGCGCCGCGGCACTCACTGGCAACCTTAAAGATCCCTCCGCGGTTCACTTGTGTGCGCGTGTATCTGACTCTAGTTTTACAACACTAAACGACCGAGCATTTTCCGTGTAAGCGACGTGCGGCAGGACACGATATGCAACTCTGACCAGGATTTAACGGGCTAGCTAACACATAGCTTTTTAACGACCGAATACCACGTTAAGGGAACTTGTGGTACTATTTTGCCCCGGCTGCCCTGTCTTTCTAACGCATACAATACATTCCAGTGTTGCTCCGCGGTGTGACGAGGTCCTGCCTGCCTGCTGTTCCTGTAAACTCCCGCCTTGACTCAATGAGCAGAGAGACACACAGCAAGAGTGGAAAAGCCCAATAACACAAGCAAACCTAAAGCGGCCACATTGAAATTCAGTTCTGTCAGGCTACAAACAAAAAGTCTCCAAAGCTTATGTAACTCTCTATAAACCAATAGCTGTAATTTGAACTACAACTCACAAAAATAGTGTATTATTTATTATGTATTACAAACAATTATGAATTTTAGGCGACTGCATGTAGGAAATAAAATTGTGCATAGGTTTTATTCACAGTATCAAAGGCTTCTTCATAGTCGATCATGGTCTATGCAAGTATAATGGTGCAAAAACATGAAACATCTAAAATAGAGTGATACTATATTTTCTACAATGGGAATTAGGGAACGGTAGTTGTCAATTAAATGGCATTAAGGTGATTTTTGATAATGTAATAGGTTCAGTCGCTATCAAAACTGTATGTTTGATGCACACATGGCTAAAAAGTCAGAACATAACGCTGTCCCCAGACATGGCACGAGTGGAAAATGGTGGAAAGAGGTTGTGTAAAGCTGGGGCAAATCAATGGTTTACCGGATTTCCACAAGAACAAGGGACAAGGGCTGGGTACCAAAAAATTATTACGGTGCTACCGGTATCGAGAAATAAATTGGTACCGAAAACAGAAAGCGAATTTCTCTGCCTGGTGGGTCTTGAGACTGCACCAAAGAAAGTGACTTAGGTGTTTCAGTTCAAATACATGATAAAAACAATAAATGACCATTATTCTTCTGTTTTATGGTTCTATACAACAAAATTAAATATCAAGCACAAGTATAAATGACTTCATTTGAGAATATTAGTCTTGTTTAGAACAGTTTTGACTAGATTAGACACTTTCATTACTGTCATCTAGATTATTTGGTTTATTTCATGAAAATTTTTACTCACACTAAGGTACAGTAATCTCGTTTGAATTTGGAAAATGCCAACTGGACAAGACCAATTTTCTTACCCCACTGGCAAATAAATTGAAATAAAAAAGGGAATAAGTAGAAATCTAGAATTAGAATTAGGTTAATGTTCTCAAATTCCCATGAATTTGGGTCATTTAAACTTATCTAGATATTTACTTTTTTGGGTACAAATGACAAATTATTTTTTAATATAGGTATTGTATCGTAAACTAAGTATTGTTAAAGTACTAGTATTGGAAAAAAATGAACGATACCCAGCCCTAGTCAAAACTGGGACAGTGCCGGGTACACTAGGACTTCTGATCACCCACTATGAATTTTAGGTGTCTCCATAGGTCTTTATTTGTCGTGGGATTCATCCTTTTTTGTGAGAAGGTCCCCAAAAGCTTTCTACATCTCTACATACAGTACGCTTGATCAGTCACATTTCAAATACATTTTCATCTTATTCTCATCATGTTTAACCCACTCTCCAAACATTTAGGTAAATATCGGAAACCCAAGCCGTTTTATATAATTGTTTTTTTGAAATATGTTGGCGCATAAGTGTTTCTTCGAACATTTCTGTTACGTAAAAGCAGCTCGCGGGGTTGGAGATACCTGGCCTATGAAGTA
Organism: Lesueurigobius sanzi; assembly: GCA_900303255.1. Taxonomy (NCBI): domain Eukaryota; kingdom Metazoa; phylum Chordata; class Actinopteri; order Gobiiformes; family Gobiidae; genus Lesueurigobius; species Lesueurigobius sanzi. Next base: position 1,098 of record OMNZ01025814.1, on the reverse strand, counting down.
TAATGGTGCAGACGCTAAAACATGTGCAAAACCTTTTTACTTTGTGACTCTTTCACTTCAGTTGTAGCATGACGGGGACTATCTCTGGCCAACCAAATTCTCCGGTCTCTAAGTGACAGTTTATGGTATTTTTTTTTTTTGGTTTGGCTTGGCTTTACACTGCCAGGCAACAAAACCAGCCCTACGACAAGAAGCTCTGAATGAAGCAGCCATCTGTTCTCCAGCCCAGTAAAAGTAAATTAATTTGATGTGGGACCTAATCCTACACTTCAAAAGTAGATTGATTTTGAGACCTTGGTCACCTATTGCAGGTTTGCGGCAGCGGTCCGACTAGACATGCATTGTTTCTGTCTACTCATCTTCATTGTACTTGTGGTGTTGTGGGGGAATACATTTGTGCATTGTTTGGCATGCGAAAAAAAAAGATAACAATTCTCTTGTGTAGAGAGGGGCTATTGTTTGTCATGACTATAAAGCAGGTCAGAGCATGCTAATCCCCTTCGGTGGGCTGTCTGCTGGCCATTCTGAGGCGTATCGTTCAGGAAAGATGGATTAAGCCAGGTTTGATTAAGAAAAAGTAATACTTCACAGAAAATACAAGAAAAAAGTGGTATGAAGGAGTAAAATGTACAAATACAAGGTCCTTTAACTGTACTTAAGTCCATTTTATGATGAATACTTTTACTTCACTACATTTTAGACCCATATCAGTGCTGTATTGTAAAACACCTCTGTTTGAGCTGGTTTAGGACTAGTTCATGGTGTAGTCCTGGTTTAGTCCTGATTTAACCTTGGTTTGGGCCTGGTTTAGAACTAGATTTAGTCCTGATTTAATCCTGGTTTTGTCCTGGTTTAACTTGGTTTAGAACTGGTTTATGGTGTAGTCCTGGTTAGACCTGGTTTAACTTTGGTTTAGACCTGGTTTACACCTAGTTTATGGTGCAGTCCTGGTTTAGTCCCGATTTAAAGCTGGTTTAGTCCTCGTTTAGTTCTGGTTTAGACCTGGTTTAACCTTGGCTTAGAACTAGTTTATCGCTTAATCCTGGTTTGGACTTGGTTTAGACCTGGTTTAGTCCGGATTTAAACCTGGTTTAGTCC